>CM039507.1:9685415-9748587 GCA_022432975.1 Begonia masoniana | reverse complement strand
TGATTTGACACGGCATTCTTGTAAGTTAAGGTCAGCTGTATCTCGAGACTAATCGGTTCTACCACGTGCGTCGGATCTCGTACACATTTCCTCAACATCGACACGAGGAAGACATTATGTACACCCTCCATATACAATGGCAATTGAAGTTTATACGCTATAGCTCCAATTTTCTCTGTAATCGGGAAAGGTCCAACAAATCATGGATTCAACTTCCCTCTCTTACCAAAGCGAACCATGCCTTTGAACGGTGAAACTTTCAAATACACCTCATCACCAATTACAAACTCCAAATTTCGTCTTCTTCAATCGGCATAGCACTTTTGGCGACTCTGTGCAGTTTCCATCCTTTGCCTGATAAGAGCAACCTTCTCAGATAGTTGTTGTAATATTTCTGGTCCAATCAACTTAGCTTCGCCTACCTCATCCCAATACAACGGCGACCTACACTTTCTGCCATACAGCGCTTCGTACGGGGCCATACCAATCGTGGACTGATAACTGTTATTATACGCAAATTCAACTAACGATAAATACCGGCTCCATGATGTTTGAAACTCTCGCACACACGCTCTCAGAATATCTTCAAGTATCTGAATCGTCCTTTCAGATTGTCCGTCAGTCTATGGGTGGAATGCCGTGCTAAAAGTTAACTTAGTACCCATAGCGCTTTGTAAACTTTTTCAAAATCTCGAAGTAAATCTGGGATCCCGGTCAGAAACTATCGACACAAGAACCCCGTGCAGCCTTACAATCTCCTGAACATACAGCTCTGCAAACTGGTTCATCGTGTAGGTCATCTTTACAGGAAATAAATGAGCCGTCTTCGTCAATCCATCGACTACAACCCATATACTGTCATGCCCTTTTGTTGTCTTTGGTAATCCCACTACGAAATCCATTGCAATATGATCCCACTTCCACTCGGGAATCGGTAGAGGTTGTAACATCCCACCTGGCCTCTGGTGTTTTGCCTTAACTTGTTGGCAGACAAGGCAGGACTGTACATAATTGGCCACATCATGCTTCATATTCGGCCACCAATAAAGCACCTTCAGATCTCGGTACATCTTGGTGTTACCCGGATGCACTGAAAACGACGATGAATGAGCCTCTGCCAAAATCAACTTCCTCAACTCTTCATCCTTCGGAACATACCAACGGTCCCAAAACTTTATAACGCTATCTTCCGAATAACTGAAATCAGAAGATGCATCTGTCAACTTGGTCACAATTGCTTCCTTTTCTTCCGAATCAATCTGTTGAGCCTCCTTAATTTTGTCCAAAAGAGTAGGCCGTATGGTCAAGTCCGCAAGTAGGGTCAAAAGCTCTGAAACTACTTCAATTTCTTACCTCTGAATCTCCCTTCTCAATGAAGTTGGCATACAGCAAACGACTGACTCATTGGTCTTAGGCATCCTACTCAACGCGTCTGCCACTATATTCGCCTTTCCTGGATGGCACTTGATTTCAAAGTCGTAATCCTTCACAAATTCCAACCATCTCCTTTGCCTCATGTTTAAATCCTTCTGTGTAAAAAGATACTTTAAACTCTTATGGTCTGAAAACACCTCACATTTTTTATCGTAAAGATAGTGCCTCCATATCTTCAACGCAAATACCACCGCTGCCAATTCTAAGTCATGCGTCGGATAGTTCTGCTCATAAATCTTTAACTTCCTATAGGCATAGGCAATCACCTTTCCATCCTGCATCAATACGCATCTCAATCCTACTTTGGAGGCGTCACAATAGATGCTGAATGTTCCATTCTCTATGGGTAGAATCAACAATGGTGCTGTGGTCAACTTTTTCTTCAACGTCTGAAAACTTTTCTCACATGCCTTAGACCACACGTATTTCACCTCCTTCCTAGTTAAATTCGTCAGGGGCTTGGCTATGATTGAAAACCCTTCAATAAACTTCCGATAATACCCAGCCAGGCCAATGAAACTTCGTACTTCACTTGCATTCCTCGGCTGAGGCCATTCCTTTATGGCTTGAACCTTAGCCGGATCCACTGAAACATCTTCTTTTGAAATTACGTGGCCTAAGAAATTCACCTGATTCAGCCAAAATCCGCACTTGGAAAACTTAGCATACAATTGGTGCCGCTTCAACGTATTCAAAACAGCCCTCAAGTGCCTCGCGTGCTCTTTGTCATTCCGGGAATATATCAGAATGTCATCTATGAACACTATCACGAACTTATCCAGAAACTCCCGAAACACTCTGTTCATGAGATCCATAAAAGCTGTCGGGGCATTAGTCAAACCGAAGGACATAACCCTAAATTCATAGTGCCCATATCGTGTTCTAAAAGCGGTCTTTGGTATATCCTCGGCCTTGATTTTTAATTGGTGGTATCCTGACTGTAAATCAATCTTCGAGAACACACTGGCCCCATGCAACTGGTCAAATAGGTCATCAATTCTCGGTAGCGGATATTTATTTCTGATGGTTAATTTGTTTAGCTCTCGGTAATCCACGCACATTCTTAAGGAACCATCTTTCTTCTTTACAAACAAGACCGGAGCGCCCCAAGGAGAAACACTCGGCTGTACAAAACCCTTGTCTGTTAGCTATTTCAGCTGGACATACAACTCCTTCAGTTCAACCGGCGCCATTCTATAAGGATTCTTGGACACTGGCGCCGAACCAGGAATAATCTCAATGGTGAACTCTATTTCCCGATCTGGAGGCAAGCCGGGCAACTCGTCCAGGAAAACTTCTGTAAAATCCTTAACTACTGGAATATCACACAACTTCAACTCATTTCGCATACTTACTCCCTCAACGCTTGCTATAAATCCAAAACATCCATGCTTCATCGAGTATAGGGCATTCACAGACAAGATGGGCAGCTCGTCTAAGTATACTTCCTTAAGGCTATCGACTGCCGGAATGTCACATAACTTTAATTCATCTTGCATGCTTACATCTACGATGCTTGCCATAAAACTGAAACATTTAGGTTTTATCGAGTACAGGGCGCACATCGACGTCACTAGAGGCATCCTACTCGAACGGAGGGTTGATGGAAAGAAGTAACCCTCCCCACCTGGGGGTCTAAAATTTACCACACCCGACCGACAATTGATTGAGACATAATGCCGAAACAACCAATTCATGCCCAAGATTACATCGTACCCCTTCATACTTATGACGATCAGGTTCGCATAGAGCTTCCGACCACCAATAGATATAACTTCTCCCTGTATGACTTGGTCGGAATGTAAATGTTCCTAGAGGGCAACATAACACTGAAACCACGATCAGCTGGAACGAAGTCCAGATTCCACTTAATTACATACTTCCGTGCTATGAAAGAGTGAGTTGCCCCTATGTCAATTAAAACATGAGCTGCATTTCCACAAACCAGAACAATACCTGAAACAACAGAAGGCTGAGTAGCTTCCTCATCTTCAATAAGGGCAAAGATCCTAGAAGGACCGCCTGGGGGTTTCTTGGCCGAACCAGGACAATCTACGGCCTTATGCCCCACCTTATCACACCTGAAGCATCGGCCTGTATACAACTTACAATCGCCCAGATGATATTTCTGACAGATAGGGCACAAAGGAGCCAGTGGTGCACCTTGTGGGCGTTTGCCCTTGTCTTGAGCTCTAGGCATCTCATTCGCCCGTTTGACACCACGTTGTGGTTGTGGCTGCCAACCCCGGTTCTGCTGTGGCTGTACTTCTCTAATAAACCTCCTCGACACTTCTCTCTGCCGCTGCAGTTTCATTTCGATGTCATCAAGCTCGAGAGCCTTGGCAACAACTCGATGATACGACATATCTTCAACTTCTGCCGTATTCACCCCTTTCAAGATCTCCAATTTCAAACCTTGAACAAACTGGTATATTTTATCTTCCTCATCGCTGACCATCATACCTGCGTATCTGGACAATGACTCAAACCTGCACACGTACTCAGCCTTAGATCCCGTCTGGCGTAGCTGAGAAAACTCGACCCTCTTATTGGTCCGAAGGGCACGGTTGAAATACTTGTTGTAAAATATTGTTTTTAACCTCTGCCATGTCATAACCCCCACATCTGTAGTGACCATCACTGAATCCCACTAGAACACTGCATCCTTCTCCAGGTTGAACACCGCACACGTTACCTTGTCTGCTTCCTCTACCTTCGCATAAGCGAACATGCCTTCAATTTTGCGGATCCACTCTTCAGCACAAGTGGGATCCGAGGACTGTCCGTCGAAAGTTGGGGGCCTAAGCTGCCTGAACCTCTCTCCGCTTAGTTCACGGGAATTACTACCCTGTCTACCACCGTTTCCATCCCTGTTGAGTAAAATTCTTATTTGTTCGGACTGTTGACGCACTATTTCCATTAGTTGACTATTTGGGATCTCATCGTCTTGTCTGGGTGCTCTCAGCATTTTCTCTTTCCTATGCACATTAGACAATACAACAATATAAATATCAAGGAATCATACTTAAACATAAACACTTACAGTCGATGGAGAGTTCTCGTGCGGCGGTGTGTTTTGGCAGGCAACCCTCAGAATCGCTTTTAAAACTCAATCGCTCTTATACAATAATTGTGACGACACCAACCCGGTCAGGGCCGCCACGACATAACCATGACGTAATCTTAACTTTAGACCATCGAATTTTCACGCAAAACTTTTTTCTTTTTACTCAACGCTCTAATACAAAACGGACATAGACAAATGACTCTTCTCGATCGACCCTAATTAGACTAGCTTTAACTTAAACACAACGGCACGAAAGTCGTCAACTTTTAAATCATTAGAATGAAGTAAAAACTCTTTTTCGGAAAAACGTCGAATCGGTTTTTAGGCCCTTAAAATCCTTTAAAATACTCGGGGATCGCCCGTAAAATATATTTAAAAAGTATCGCAAAAGGGTCGGGTCGAAACAGGTTTTGAAAAGTCAAAAAAAAAAAATGCACGTGGGTGCCCTGCGGCGCACGCGCGCCTGTTACTGCTGCGCACCCAGCGCGCGCGCCAAACGTGATTGATCACACCCCAAGCCCGATCGATCGGGCTGGCTCGGGTTTTTGGACTAAAATTTACCCAAATCACGATCGATCGCACCTTGGGCACGATCGATCGGGCCGGCTCGGGTTTCCCGACTAAAATTTACACAAAACCACGATCGATCGCGCCTCCGTCACGATCGATCGCGTGGGCCACATTCTGGGCGTGCACGCCGCGCGTGCCACGCCTGGCCAGCGCGCACCAGCGCCAAGCTTGCGCGCGCCCCTCCCCTTTTTCCTTACCCTTAACATTTTCTTTCTTTCCCAAACTCTTACCCTTCACCTTAAACTTTCCAAAAACTCATTCCACAACCTTTTTAAACACAAAATCTTCAATCCCCGAAAATCCCGACTCATACACTTACCCGAGCACGTGTTTAAATTTATGAAAACAAACTGCATGGATCGCTCTAAAACCCAAGCGCATCCTTACATTTCAAAATGCCTAACATCATTATATCAATCCAACATATCAACTCCTCTACACATCCTAAACTTTATCACATCATCCAATATCAAATTAGTACACCTATTTACACAAAATAACTTGGAGCACACCCACGGAATTCTCTTGCCTAGCCAAAACACATCCCGTCGCCACGAGCTCCGCCCATCAACCAACTATACGTGATCATCAGGAGGGGGTTCTTCACCTTCGTTTTCGTCACCTACATCATACGATATACACATTAAGCCTAATGCTTAGTAAAGGGGTGCACTAAAATAGGAGTATACATAATGCATGATTTTTTTTTAAAACATGTTCTTTTTTCATTTATTCACTTTACGTAGCATATACATATATATCTTTAGGCATGAGTAGGCACAGGCACCACCCCGTCTACCCTGTAGACCAAACACTTGCCCTGAGTTGCCATTTATGTGCCCTGTGCCCTACTCATCCTCTAACTTTACTTAACTTTATTTACTTTACTTCTTTTACTTAAAAACATGCGTGCAAGAACATTTCATTAAATCTTAAAGGAGAAGACATGATGCATGAAGAAAGCGCTCCAAACAATCATCCAAACATTCATAACGTACATAAACGAGCCTAACCGACTACTAATAGGAAACGTCCTAGTCTACCCGACTATTTAGAACCCCTAAAATCGTGAAAACATCATTAAGACATTTAATTCCTAACAATGTAGGGCTTTAGGAGCCGGAAATCTAACACCACTTACCTGGAGTCCTAGCTATGCTGAGCACCGTCCTTTGAGAGCTTGGGTTACCTAAGACATTATCATAGCACGTCATTAGTATCGACTCTATATTATAAAAATCAAAACTCAACGAAGCCCCGAGCTAAGACAAATTTTTCCAAAACTATTATGCACTTCATTCGGGCATTTTGTCGAGCACAATGCGCTCACCAATTACTTAACCCAATTAATGGTGTCCAACAACCTTCCAACAACCTTACAATGACTAAAATTAACCCAAACCATCAACCTAACACTATCAATTCATCCAATCTACCAAAATAACAACCAATGTACCATTAGTGGGCATAAAATTGTTATTCTATTGATTTCTCACAAATCCAGAAATTTTATACTAAACCCTAAATCAAAACCAACCTTAAAACATCAACTAAACTTGCCCCAAAGTGTAGAACTTACCTAGAGTATGGATTAGGGGAAGAAAGCTTGAAGGAAAATCGCTGGAACGGAGGAGCCGGATCATGTTGAGAGATGACAATAGAAAAGGGGAAGAAATCGTGAGGAACTCACATTGGAGAATAGGGAAATGAAAAGAAAAGGAGGATTTTTAGGTTTTTATAAAAATTTTGACTTCAAAATTACCTAAATGCCCTTTTGTAAATTTCTTGCATAAACTCATCAATTAACCTATCGATTCGGTTTTCTCTAAATTTTCTTATTTCTCCAAATATTCCAACTTATTCCTAGGGTTCTAATAAAACTTCCCGTTCGCCAATCGGGCATAATTTACTATTTTTACGAATTAAAACACTATAAGGCTTAAAATTTAAGACTCGGAAATCTATAACCCGAACCCACAACTGAATTTTCTGGGCGTTACACTCTCGGCTTAACACAAGTCGCCCTGGCAGCCTCGAAGTCTAGAGCTCTAACTGCAATATAAGAATGGGGCACGTCTATAATACCCGACACAACAATGTTCATCCGGATCTCCGGATTCAGCCCCTCCATAAACTGATGCACCTTGTCTTCATTATCACTTACTAGGCGCGGTGCAAATCTCGATAGGGCTTCAAACTTCCTTATATAATCCGCTACTGAACCTGTCTGCTTCATCTGCGTAAACTCGTTCCTCTTTGCAACTCTCACAGTACGGCTGAAATACTTGTCGAAGAATACGATCTTGAACCGTTCCCAAGTCATAACTGATACATCCGTTGTCGACTTGATCGAATCCAACCAGAAACGGGCATCTAATGCCAAATGGAAGGTGACGTAGGCCACCTTGCTCCCGTTCCCTACCTCTGCATACCCTAGCATATCCTCCATCACCCTGATCCATTCCTCAGCAACCGTTAAATCCGATGATCAGCCGTCGAATACTGGAGGCCGTAGTCTTTGGAACTTCTGCATACCTTGATTGTTAAGAACAACCAAATCTTGGGCCCTCTGATTCTCTCAGTTCACTAAGCTCTCAATTTGTTGTGCCTGCCTGTCCATGTGCTGAGACTGACGATCCAGCAATTCTGTAAGTCGATCTAGAGCATCATCCCTAGGATCTTTTCCTTGAACCATTTTTTTATAAAATTCCTATAAAAATCAAAACAAATAATCCTAAGAAACAAAAACAAAGAGATAAAATAGAACGTACTTACAGTTGAGGAAGGATGTCCACATAGTGGCTGTGCAGTCGAGCAGTCTACAGAACCGTTTTTAAAACTCGAGGGCTCTGATACCATAAACTGTAGAACCCTAACACTGTACCCTTATTTTCCCGTATTATTTTTTTTATTTTTATAAACTTTATAACTTTCATAACGTTTGAGCGGAATTAAAACTTGTTAAGTCGGAATTGAAATCGGAATCAAAATTGTTAACGACGTTCGAATCTATTTTGAAAACCATTTAATAAAATTTAAAACAATTAAAAGAAAATATAATAAAACTTAAAATCAATTGGCTGAGGAAAGGAAGCAAAAGGGGCAATCATCCCTTAAAATGCAGGGGCAATCGATCGCCCAAAATAGGCGATCGCGTATTTGCCAGCGATCGCCTCTCCAGGCGATCGCTCGATACATGCCAGGAGGGCGCGACCAGAGGGAGGGGCAATCGATCGCCCAAAATAGGCGATCGATCGCCAAGCTCTCTGGAATTTTTCCAGAGAGCTCGGCTCCCCCCCTTTCTCTTTCTTCCTTCATTTTCCTGCATACTCCTTAACACTTAACCATTTCTTTTATAACAACTTCAACATAACAAATCTTTCCCTCCTACTTACAATTCACACTTCCATAATCCCTCGTTTAACGACTCAAAATGCATTTTAAAATGTGGTATGACTGTATGAAAACAAACCGCGTAGATATGTTTAAAACCCAAACATATCCCTATAAAGTGAATTACCAAACATTTACAAAACTAGTTTCCAAAACGTTTAAAAACTTCAAAACGTAAGCCTATCCACTAATCCAGATCCAAACATCCTATAATGTTCTATCTTTTCTATCCAAAATAACCTAAAATACCTACATACGTCCCCATGGGTCATGAAACGCGTTGACTGCGCCAGCACACTCCTGCGATCATTCTTCTTCAACTGAACTCATGCTTCAGGAGGAGGAACGTCGTCCTCACCTGTTTTGGTATCACCTACACCATACAGACACACTATGAGCTAAAGGCTCAGTAAAATTCATAAATGTAGATGCATGCTGTGCGTATGAAGTTCAGAAATCATGCAGATTACTTAACATTACGGATCGTTCCGATAACAGATAACAGAGTTGCCACTGAGGTCTCATCCCCCTAAATGGAGAGTGCTTTTCCAGCGGTTGGACAACACTTTCCACTTAGGGGGGGGGAGGGGGGTACATGCTTACAACCTGTATATAACCATGCCTGAGCCCCACCTCCCACGACCAGATAACAGATAACATATTACGTATTTTCTTTACATTAGTCCATTTCATTTTCATAAAAACGTGCAAAAATCCTTTTTCATGTTATTTTAAAATACGTGATACATGAACAGTTAAAGACATAAAGTAAACAAACATCATACATACCATCAAGACCATAAAACATAATCTATAAAAACCTAACCAACTACCCGACCAAAGCATATAAACAAATAAAACTCCAATAATCCTCAACGCGGCATCGAGGTACGGTGTAGGCCACTCGGCCAAGTAAGTCACGAGAACTTACCTTGTGGGTGCTGAACTTCGAGATCCGTCCACGAGCGTCATTCGTCTGGGGCAAAACACAACAGTTGTCATTAAAACGAGATTAAACCTTTAAACGTCCAAATTTAACGAAACCTTAACTAAGGAAATTTTCCTAAAATTCTAACTTAGTTCAACGAGGCATTTTACCGAGCAACTCACGCTCGTAAATTTCTAAACTCCATTGACGGAGATTCTCAAGCTCCAAATATCCGGTTTTCAACCTAAACACCGTATACACTCTAGATTTCGTCCAATAACGTTTAATACGTTCAATATACTCACAAATACGGTAAACCTATCAATTTTAAACCCTAAATCACGTTTTTAATGAAACCCTAAACGTTAAACAACCCAAAAACAACGAATAAAATTTCCAAAACCATATAACCTTACCTAGAGCGTTGATTGGAGGAGAAAGAACGGAGAAAACTAGTCGATCGGAGGAAGAACGATCGTTAGAGAGGAGAGGGTCGCCGTTGAATCGCCGAAGGAGGGAGAGGTTCGCAGGGAGAGAGAGAGAGAGAGATCGTGAATGAGGGAGAAGAAAAAAGAGGGAATATGTAATTTAATAAAATTTGACTTTGTAAATTACTATTTCGCCAATCCTTTGATTTTCTATTTGTTTCGTCATTTGTTTCGTTGAATAGCTAACGATTCGGCTTCTCCAAATTTTCTTATTTCAACAATAACTCCAACTTATTACCAGGGTCCCATTAAAACTGTCCGTTCGTAATTCGGACCCCGTTTACTATTTTTACCAAAGTATCCTTTATATTACGTTAAACGTAATTCTCGTAAAATTAGCGTTAAACTCCTAAAATTTCTGAAATTTTCTCAAAATCCCTATTAATTATTAGGATCATAATAATGCTTTCTTTTCACGAAACCAACCTAATTGACATAATTACAAAAATGCCATTATATTATTAATTTATAAAATCCCGTAAAGTCGGGTATTATAGTGGACGACGATAGGAATGGATGACAACAGACAACAGGAATGGATGAGGACAGGAGTGGACGACGATAGGAATGGACGAAGACAAGAATGGACGACAACAGGAATGGACGACAACAGGAATGGACGACAACAGGAATGGACGACAACAGGAATGGACGACAACAGGAATGGACGACAACAGGAATGGACGACAACAGGAATGGACGACAACAGGAATGGACGACAACAGGAATGGACGACGACAGGAATGGACGACAACAGGAATGGACGACAACAGGAATGGACGACAACAGGAATGGACGACAACAGGAATGGACGACAACAGGAATGGATGAGGACAGGAGTGGACGACGACAGGAATGGACGACAACAGGAATGGACGACAACAGGAATGGACGACAACAGGAATGGACGAGGACAAAAATGGATGACAACAGGAATGGATGAGGACAGGAGTGGACGACGATAGGAATGGACGAGGACAAGAATGGATGACAACAGGAATGGACGACAAATGGAGTGGACGACAACAGGAATAGATGAGGACAGGAATGGACGATAACAGGATTGGACGACGATAGGAATGGACGAGGACATGAATGGACTAGGACAGGAATGAACGAAAATAGGAGTGGACGACGACAGGAATGGACGACAACATGAATGGACAAGGATAGGAATGGACGACAACAGGAGTGGACGACAACAGGAATGGACGAGGATAGGAATGGATGATGACATGAGTGGACGACGACAGGAATGGACGACAACAGGAATGGACGACAACAGGAGTGGACGACGACAGGAATGGACGAGGACAAAAATGGATGACAACAGGAATGGACGAGGGCAGAAATGGACAAGGACAGGAATGTTTGAAAGACATAAACACCTCACGACATTTCTACCAAACTTCTTCCCGACCTCTTTAGACACCAAAAGCTTCAAAACCCAAAAAACCCGATTCAAAACATAACTTTAAACGTGTTAGAAAATATGGCAGAAATTCAAGAAAATCAAACTACATGGATCAATTTAAAACTCGAAACAATCCATGCATAACTTAAAAGAAAATCTCAAACGATTCCAGTATATTTCAAAATACAACTATCGGAACAAAGGTTTTAAAACATCAACACAAAACCTATACATCACCTAAATTCCAAAAAAAACTGTGCAAACTTGACATACACTTCAAAACAACACCGTCACAGGTCAAAATGCGTCTGATTGCCGCAACAACCCCACGAGCTCGTCTTGCCAACTGCACCAACTCGTCGGCCTGAGCGACAAAGTCCCATCCGGAGGATCCGTACCTGCAATAGAGAGTTCAACTATGAATCTAGAGCTCAGTAAGAATATACAATGCAGTGATGCATATGCTATGCATGAACTTTCGAAATACATAAATATTATTTTACATTACATTTAAGTGGACAGAAGGTATAAGTGGGGTTTATAGAGGAACTGGTGCACATACATGTCACAACAGGACATAACAGAAGTACATAGCATATATAACATGAGTACATAATATATATAACAGGAGTACATAACATATATAACAGGAGTACATAACAGGATGCTAGTCCCCGTCCCACACTTAACCGTACATTACATTCACATTTTATCTTTCTTAACTTCAAATCGCGTGCATAAAATATTTGCATGACTTTTAAAAAAATGTGTATGCATGAACATATACTGTGCTTAAACGTAACATAAACAGGCGACAGGATATCAAAGCAAGACATAAAGCAAAACGCATTTAACTTAGAATGTAACCTACGACTTAACTACCCGAAAACCAAAAACCTAGTATCTCTGTGATGTAAGGCCTTAAGGGCCAAACCTATACGCATGAACTTACCTGATACCGTAGAGTTACAAGCCTCGCACATACGTCCTTGGCGATTAACGAACCTTTAATGGAGAAAATTGGAGAAAACAGGAGAAGACGAAGTTTGGAAATCGTCGCACGTCGTCTGGAAGAGAGAAAACAGAGAAGAGAGGAAAAATGAGAGTTTTACGTAGAAGAGAAGAGAAGAGAGGAAGAGGAAGAGAAAAGCCTGGCTTCTTCCACAAGCTTGGACAAGTGGTACTCCCTCATTGACTCCTTCCCAACCACCTTAATTGTATTCCCAATTTGCCCCTTCATTAGTTTCTAACTAATTGTTATTTAGCTCGTCGATTCGGTTTCTCCGAAATCCTCTTTTTCCACTAAACATTCAAACAAATTCTCATTAAATATTCATCATATTAATATCGAATTAATCCCGTTTAATACTTAAAGTGATAATTACATGGCCAAAATGCTGGGTGTTACATCCCACCCACCTTAATAGAATTTTGTCCTCAAAATTTGCTTAAAAGAATAATTCCAGATATCGATCCCTAATGTCCTGTTGGCTTTCCCAAGTGTCTTCCTCCACGTTATGATTTTGCCATAGGACCTTCACTAACGGGATCACCCTGTTGCACAACACTTTGATTGAAGAGTCCAAAATCTTTATGGGTCTCTCTTCATACGTCAGTGTTGGTAGGATATC
This sequence comes from Begonia masoniana, assembly GCA_022432975.1. Classification (NCBI taxonomy): domain Eukaryota; kingdom Viridiplantae; phylum Streptophyta; class Magnoliopsida; order Cucurbitales; family Begoniaceae; genus Begonia; species Begonia masoniana. The sequence continues at coordinate 9,735,662 of CM039507.1, read as the reverse complement.
TATGTCCACCGGTTTCACGATCTGAGTAGGATCTCACACTCATTTCCTCAGCATCGAAACATGAAAAATATTGTGAACTCCATTTATGGACACTGGCAGCTGCAGTCTGTAAACCATGCTTCCTATCCTCTTCAAGGTGAGAAATGGCCCTACAAACCTTGGACTGAGCTTCCCTTTTTGACATGGTGGCCCTTAGAAAAGGGCCGTGTAACCCACAAAAGTAACAAGAGTGCTCGGTGTGTGTGAAGGGTGACAAATCCGAGAAATAAGTGAAACAAAGGGAAATTAAAATGCAAGAAATGAGATGATTGTGGTGCTAAGATGGCCGAGTATTAGAGAGGTGAAATAGGAGAAAATGCACGAAAGAAATATATAAGGAGATGGTGGAATGAGTGTGTTAAATTCATGGAGAAGAAAATGAAGGAGATGAAGAGAAATAAATGCATGAAATCAAAGGTGAAGTGTGTGAATGGTGAGGCCGAAATTAAAGATTGATGTGTGTGAGGAAATGTGATAAAAATGAGGGAGATGGAAATACCTTTGGCGGACCCGATGAGCTATCTTACGTTTGAGCTCTCGGGTGCACGTTTTCTCGAAGAAAAATGACCACCGTAGGCCTAGGTTTCTTCCTCGAAATTCTTACTTTCAAGAGAGCAAGATGAGAGAAAATAAGAGCTAGCCTAGCAACCTTAGAGCTAGGATAGCAATGGAGGGCTTCTCCACTCGATAGAAATCAAGGAACACCCGAAGGTTCTTCTAACACGGAGTTAGGGAAATAGAAATTTCATAAATGAGTAAAAGTTCTAATACATATACCAATGTTATGCATTTATAGAATTCCTAGGGTGGATGAGGGTTTGGCATGGGTTGGAAGAGTGAATGGTGGCCATTGATGAAGATGAAATCGTGTGGCTAAGATGGCACTCCGTGGGCACGCCAATCAGCCAATCAGCTGCTCCAGCGCGCGCGCCAACCGACGCACCAGATGCAACAACAACGCTCTAAATCGACGGTGTAGATGAGGATCCGGTGCGCGCCACGCCAGCAGTCCAGACGCTGCTCCAGCGCGAGCTATAATGGCCTCGCTGCTGCCCGGGTGCGCGCGATCAACGGCGCCGATGTTGCCCCCGCATTTTTGTTGCTGCCCCCACATTTTTGTTGCTGCCCGAACCAGGTCTCCTGCCCGCACGCACGTCCAGAACCAGCTCCAATTGATCCGAGCCATTGTTTAGCCATTGGTTGAGATTTTGCCAACTCATTGATCCATGTTGCCACTAACTCTTATACCTGCAAAATCATACCTTTAAATGTGGGCTCTTCTTTGGGCTAAGGCCTTCCTTGGGCTCCATTTTTTGAGGGAATTTTCCTTGGTTGAATAAATTGTTGAATATTTCTTCAACCCATCATCCACCACATTCATCTAAACCTAACCACACAATCTAATGCATGATGCAACTATAAATAATCCATACAAAAAGGCTAATGTATGCCAAATAAGTTTGAAAATAAAATTACAAATTTAAAGTGGCCGGGAAGAAAAATTCCCATGGGCCGAGTGGAAATTCCCTTCAAATGCTCCAAGTGAGGCCTCCATCAGAATTAACTTCCTGCAAATAAAAATAATTTCCATTAGAATAAATACTCATTAAATCATGGGCCTTGGACTGTGATCCAGTTTTGGGGCCACGGGGCATGTCACTTTCTTACCAAACCTCATCACATCATTGAAAGGCGACACCTTGAGCAGTATTGATTCGCTGTCTGATAGTAGCCACCATTCCAGACATCTACCGTAATAACTTAGGGCCGACAAGTCTGGCTTCACCAACTTCATCCCAGCACAAAGGAGACCTGTACTTTCTATCGTAAAGAGCTTCGTAGGGAGCAACACTGAACGTAGCCTGGTAGCTATTGTTATAAGAGAACTCCACTAACAAAAAATACTTGCTCCAATGAGCGTGAAATTCCAATGCGCACGACCTTAACATATCCTCTAATATTTGAATCGTTCTCTCGGATTGTCCGTCCGTCTGTGGGTGAAATACTGTGCTGAAATTTAACTAGGTACCCAAGGAGTTTTGCAAGCTCACCCAAAACCTTGACGTAAATCTAAGATCCCGGTAAGAAACGATTGACACTAGTATTCCATGCAGCTTAATAAACTCGTTAATATACAACTCTGCATATTGATCTATAGAGAAGGTTGTCTTCACAAGTAGAAAATGGGCCGATTTTGTCAGTCTATCCACTATGACCCATATGCTATTATGGCCTCTATTCGTCCTCGGTAGGCCAACAACGAAATCCATAGTGATGTTCTCCCACTTCCATTCGGGAATTAAGAGAGGTTGAAGTGGCCCACCAGGTCGTTGATGTTCAGCCTTCACCTGCTGACATACCATACAAGACTCCACATATTTGGCAACCTCGTTCTTCATATTTGGCCACAAGTAAATGTAGTTTCAAGTCCCGATACATCTTCGTGCTTCTCGGATGTATTGAGAAAGAAGACGAGTGGGCTTCTGATAAAATGTCCTTTCATAGCTCTTCATCCTTTGAAACATACCACCTATTTTTGAACTTCAAAATACCATCACCCGAATTACTGAAGTCGGAAGAGGCATTGGCCAATTTACTCGCAATATCACCCATCTCCTTCGAATTGATCTTTTGGGCCCCTCAATTCGGTCCAAGATGGTTGGCCGTAATGTCAGATCTGCCAGCACGGCCGATAACTCAGAAACTACTTCCAATTCGAACGCCTGAATTTCCATTCTTAAAGTCATTGATACGGCCGACATAGTTGGTTGCATAGTAGCCGGCACCCTGCTCAACGCATCGGCTACCACGTTAGCTTTCCTCGGGTGTTATTTAATCTCGATATCATAATCTTTCACAAACTCGAGCCACCGTCGTTGCCTCATGTTTAGCTCTTTCTTGGTAAATATATACTTCAAGCTTTTGTGATTAGAAAACACCTCACATGACTGTCCATATAAGTGGTGTCTCCATACCTTCTGTAGCGACCCTAATACTGTACCCTAATTTTTTCGTATTATTTTTTTTATCCTTATAAACTTCGTAACGTTTGAGTGAAATTTAAATCGTAGACTAAATTGTTAAAACCATTCGAAAACTATTTTAGAACCACTTAATTAAAACTTAAAACAATTGAATTAAAACTTAAAACAATTATTTAAAACAAACAAAACAATCGGCCAACGACTTGAGGGCAAAAGGGACAATTGTCCCAAAAATGTAAGGGGCGATCGATCGCCCCCACATTGGGCGATCAATCGCCCACAATCGATCGCCACACTCTCTGGAATTTCCAGAGAGTGGCGATCATCACTGCCGATCGATCCCCACTTTGGCCGATCGATCGACAGTCTCCCTGGAATCCATTTTTCCAGGGAGATTGCCTCTCATTTCCCTTTTCTTTCCTCCTCCATCCCTACACTATTTTCTTACCACATATACTCTAACAAATACAATACATCATAACATAAACTCATTCATAACCTCATCAATTTCACACTTCACCAATCACCCAAAATAAACGACTCAAAACGTAACCTAAAACCCAAGTAACATGAGACAAACTTTACAAAATACAACTGCGTGGATAGCTCTAAAACTCGAGCGTATCCATGCATAACCTAAAATATCTCAAAACATTACTATAAAATCCAAATAAAAACTTAGTAAAACATTTTATATAACAAGTCTACCAAAACAACAAAATATCTTTTATTAACTATCCAGAACCAATCATCCTAAAATGTTATATCTATACAATTAAACTATCCTCCTATCAAACTATCATGTCCCCAAAATACTTACAAAAAGTCCCACGGGTCAAAATTGCACCGACTGCGCCAGCACATTCGCACGGGCCATCATTCTTCAACTGTTCATTCCTCGGGTGGAGGGATCTCGTCCACACCTGTATCCAGATCACCTACACCATATAGACAACTATGAGCTAAAGGCTCAGCAAGTTTCGTAAATGCAGATGCATGCTGTGCATATGAGTTTCGTAAAGCATATAGACATTTTCATCATTTAGTGGCATAACATAACGTCACCAGAGCCAACTCTCACTAGATGGAGAGGGCACGCCCGGCGGTTGGACAGCCCTTTCCATCTACCGGAGGAAAAACATGCTTCCATCCGTAAATAGCCATGTCTGAACCCCACCCCGTCGTGACCAATTACGTACATTAGTTTTCATTAGTTCATTTCATGTTTTTCTTAAACACGTGCGGAAATCTATTTTCATACTATTTTAAAAGACGTGATGCATGAACAATAAAATGCGTAAGGTAAACATACAACATATATACCATCAAGACGATAAAAAGCATAACCTATGTAAATAACTAAACCTAACTGTGATGATCTGAATGTGCAAGTATGTGTACGATGGCTGCACGAACCGTAACCCGGATGGCGGTACGTCAGCACGGGCGAACCGGAAGGTGACAGGTTGTAAAAAGGGGGTCGTCACAATCCCACATCGCTTGGGAAGTACATGGAAATGAAACATATGTAAGAGATCCCTCCCAAGATAGCAAGACGCGTTTTGGAGTATGATTTGCAACAGATCCCATAAGAAAAAAAAAAAAAAAAAAAAAAAAAAAAAAAAAAAAAAAAAAAAAAAAAAAAAAAAAAAAAAAAAAAAAAAAAAAAAAAAAAAAAAAAAAAAAAAAAAAAAAAAAAAAAAAAAAAAAAAAAAAAAAAAAAAAAAAAAAAAAAAAAAAAAAAAAAAAAAAAAAAAAAAAAAAAAAAAAAAAAAAAAAAAAAAAAAAAAAAAAAAAAAAAAAAAAAAAAAAAAAAAAAAAAAAAAAAAAAAAAAAAAAAAAAAAAAAAAAAAAAAAAAAAAAAAAAAAAAAAAAAAAAAAAAAAAAAAAAAAAAAAAAAAAAAAAAAAAAAAAAAAAAAAAAAAAAAAAAAAAAAAAAAAAAAAAAAAAAAAAAAAAAAAAAAAAAAAAAAAAAAAAAAAAAAAAAAAAAAAAAAAAAAAAAAAAAAAAAAAAAAAAAAAAAAAAAAAAAAAAAAAAAAAAAAAAAAAAAAAAAAAAAAAAAAAAAAAAAAAAAAAAAAAAAAAAAAAAAAAAAAAAAAAAAAAAAAAAAAAAAAAAAAAAAAAAAAAAAAAAAAAAAAAAAAAAAAAAAAAAAAAAAAAAAAAAAAAAAAAAAAAAAAAAAAAAAAAAAAAAAAAAAAAAAAAAAAAAAAAAAAAAAAAAAAAAAAAAAAAAAAAAAAAAAAAAAAAAAAAAAAAAAAAAAAAAAAAAAAAAAAAAAAAAAAAAAAAAAAAAAAAAAAAAAAAAAAAAAAAAAAAAAAAAAAAAAAAAAAAAAAAAAAAAAAAAAAAAAAAAAAAAAAAAAAAAAAAAAAAAAAAAAAAAAAAAAAAAAAAAAAAAAAAAAAAAAAAAAAAAAAAAAAAAAAAAAAAAAAAAAAAAAAAAAAAAAAAAAAAAAAAAAAAAAAAAAAAAAAAAAAAAAAAAAAAAAAAAAAAAAAAAAAAAAAAAAAAAAAAAAAAAAAAAAAAAAAAAAAAAAAAAAAAAAAAAAAAAAAAAAAAAAAAAAAAAAAAAAAAAAAAAAAAAAAAAAAAAAAAAAAAAAAAAAAAAAAAAAAAAAAAAAAAAAAAAAAAAAAAAAAAAAAAAAAAAAAAAAAAAAAAAAAAAAAAAAAAAAAAAAAAAAAAAAAAAAAAAAAAAAAAAAAAAAAAAAAAAAAAAAAAAAAAAAAAAAAAAAAAAAAAAAAAAAAAAAAAAAAAAAAAAAAAAAAAAAAAAAAAAAAAAAAAAAAAAAAAAAAAAAAAAAAAAAAAAAAAAAAAAAAAAAAAAAAAAAAAAAAAAAAAAAAAAAAAAAAAAAAAAAAAAAAAAAAAAAAAAAAAAAAAAAAAAAAAAAAAAAAAAAAAAAAAAAAAAAAAAAAAAAAAAAAAAAAAAAAAAAAAAAAAAAAAAAAAAAAAAAAAAAAAAAAAAAAAAAAAAAAAAAAAAAAAAAAAAAAAAAAAAAAAAAAAAAAAAAAAAAAAAAAAAAAAAAAAAAAAAAAAAAAAAAAAAAAAAAAAAAAAAAAAAAAAAAAAAAAAAAAAAAAAAAAAAAAAAAAAAAAATGCTTCGGCGAGAGCAATTCCAGGTTGGGTGACCTTCTGGGAAGTTCTCGCCAAACAAAGCTGTGACAGGAGGATATTGGTCTGCGGCCCAATCCCCAGAGCGGACAATATCTTGCTGGGAAAAGGGGTCGTTACACTAACTACCCCATACAAAACAATTAAACAACAAGTCACCAAGGTTCCTCGACACGACATCGACGTACGGTGTAGGCCAATCGGCCATAGTAAGTCACGAGAACTTACCTCACGTCCGTTGCAAATTCTAGCTCCGTCTACGATCGTTGTTCACCTAAGGCAAATTCACAACAATCGTCGTTAAAACGCGTTTAAACCATTAAACGTCCAAATTAACGAAACCTTAACTAATGAAATCTTATAAAGCTCTAATTTAGCTCTTTGAAACATTTAATCGAGCACCACACATGGAATGACAGGTTCAATAAATGGAGAGACAGTCTCAGTAGCTGGGCATCCTAATAGACCGTGAGGGCATTAGAGCTCGGGAGACAGCGACTCCTGGTAATTGAGGAATGGAGAGGTTCCTGAAGCTCCAACCTCCCGTGTTCAACGGGCAATCTACGGATCCCTCTTCAACCAAGGAGTGGATTCAAACCATGGAGGACATGCTGGCCTATGCAAGTATAGAGGATGGAGAGAAGGTTGCGTTGGTGACTCACCACTTAGCGCTAGATGCCCGATTCTGGTGGGATTCCATCAAGGCAACCACCGATGTGAAGATTATGAGTTGGGAGCATTTCAGAATGGTATTTTATGACAAGTACTTCAGCCATACAGTACGGGAGGCAAAAATGGTGGAGTTCATGCAACTGCAACAGGTTGGTCCGATTGCCGAGTATGTGAGAAGGTTTGAAGCCCTATCCCGATTTACACCACGCCAGGTCAGTATTAATGAGGACAAAGTACGCAGATTTGTACAGGGGCTTGGCCAAGAAAATCGGAAGAGTCTTACCATATCAGGGGTACGGAATGTGCCATATGATGAGATTGTGGCCAGGGCATTGGAGATAGAGGTTGTCGATCAGAGTTATGTTAAACCAAGGGAGCCAATAAAGGCTTCTTTTGTGAGATCCACCCTCAACTTAGAAATAAAGGCTGGCAACCGACAGGACAGCCATAGAGACAACAACGGGGCGTTAAAAGGCTTTTAGAGGGAGGCAATGATCGAGGAAAGGGAAAACAGGTACAGGGGGCTTTTCAGCCCTTAGGCGATCGATCTGCATACTCTCTGGAATTTCCAGGGAGTGGCGATCATCACTGCCGATCGATCCTCACTTTGGACGATCGATCGGCAGTCTCCCTTGAATCCATTTTTCCAGGGAGCTCGCCTCTCATTTCCCTTTTCTTTCCTCCTCCATCCTGCACTATTTCTTACTACATATACTCTAACAAACACAACAACATCATAACATAAACTCATTCATAACCTCATCAATTTCACACTTCACCAATCACCCAAAATAAACGACTCAAAACGTAACCTAAAACCCAAGTAACATGAGACAAACTTTACAAAATCCAACTGCGTGGATAGCTCTAAAACTCGAGCATATCCATCCATAACCTCAAACATCTCAAAACATTACTATAAAATCCAAATAAAAACTTAGTAAAACATTTTATAAAACAAGTCCACCAAAACATCAAAATATCTTTTATCAACTATCCAGAACCAATCATCCTAAAATGTTCTATCTATACAATTAAACTATCCTCCTATCAAACTATCCTGTCCGCAAAATACTTACAAGCAGTCCCACGGGTCAAAATCGCACCGACTGCGCCAGCGCACTCCCACAGGCCATCATTCTTCAACTGTTCATTCCTCGGGTGGAGAGATCTCGTCCTCACCTGTATCCAGATCACCTACACCATACAGACAACTATGAGCTAAAGGCTCAGCAAGTTTCGTAAATGCAGATGCATGCTGTGCATATGAGTTTCGTAAACCATATAGACATTTTCATCATTTAGTGGCATAATATAACGTCACCGGAGCCAACTCTCACCAGATGGAGAGGGCACGTGTAACGCCCGGGTTTTTCGGGATTTCTGACTTGTAGGGTCATTTTTGTAAATTCGTGATTAGGCCCGTTTTTCTAGCGAATTCTTTTATTAGAGCCTTAGGAATTTATAAGGATTTTTAGATGAATAAGTAAAATTTTAGAAATCCAAATCGATAAAGTAACGATAGAGTTTCCATTTTTAGCCCTATAGCGTTTTAATTCGCAAAATTAGTAAATTAAGTCTGTTTTGCAAACGGAGAGTTTTGATAGAACCCTAGGAATAAATTGGAATATTTAGAGAAATAAGGAAATTTCAGAGAAACGGAATCGATAGACTAATTAATGAATAAGTAGAAAGTTAATTGAAAGGGCAATTAGGTAATTAGTAATGTCAAATTTTAATAAAAGGAAAATACCCCCCCCCCCCCTCATTTTCTCATCCCACGTAGAACACTCTCCTCTCCCTCTCTCTGGCGCTTCTCCCTTCCACGACCAAATCTTTCACGCCGACGATTTCGTGGCGTTTCTTCTCCGGGTTTTCTTCCTCAATCGATCCTCTAGGTAAACCCTTAGCCTTGGGCACGTTTTGTTTTTGAGTTAGAGTTGTTATTCGTTAGGTTTTATCGAATTAGGGTTTGTGTAAATTTAGGTTTTGATTCAAAATGGATAGTTTTTGACGTATTGATGACGATGGATGATAAATTAATAGTTATTGATGATTTTTAGATTGAGAATGGATTTAAGGTTGGATTTTGGTGTTTTGAAATATTGTTTTAATGTATATTGGAATTTGGAATTTTTGGGCTTGATCGCTAAGTGGGGTTTGAAAATTAGCTATGGCATATTAAAATAGACGTTATGGGTGACGTATAGGCATTTGAATTGTAAGGATCGGATGTCGGATTAGGGAGGAATTTGTGTTTGAAAATGTGCACGTGAGGTGTTCGATGAATTGCCTGAATGAATAGTTGAATAATTTTGGATTAAATTTATGAGTAATTGAACTCCGAATTTATTATGGACGTAAGAAATAGGTTTTGAGGCGTCGATAAGGGATTGATTCCACTTGAGATGTTTTTACGGAAATGAAAGTTTAGTTAACCCAAGTGAGTTCTAATGCAACGTTTTTATATTTAGATTTTTCAGGTTCCACGGTTAGCTGTTCAGATAGAGATAAATTGCTAAGGACGCCAGGTAAGTAGTGTATGTTTACGTGTCGCCCTTTTGGCCTACATCACAGGACGTTAGGATTTGTTTGCATGTTTTATGTATGTTTAGCCTATGCATCATGTTTTAGAAAAGTACAAAAATGTTTTAGCATATGTTTTCACGATTTGAATGAAGAAACTACAACGATGTAAAACGAAAATGTAAAGTGTCTGAGGGAAGTGGTTCACCCTTCAGATGGAAATTGTGGAACGTCCAGAAAATGTATGATGTCTGAGGGAAGTGGTTCACCCTTCGGATGGAAATGCTGAGGGAAGTGGTTCACCCTTCGGATGAAGTTGTGGAACGTCTAGAAAATGTATGGTGTCCGAAGGAAGTGGTTCAACCTTCGGATGAAGTTGTGGAACGTCTAGAGATGGAGAAACTAATCCGCCCTCCATTGGTAGAGGATTACATGAATGAATGATGGAAACGAAATGATTACGTACGATGAAACATGAATGAATGATGGAAACGAAATGATTACGTACGATGAAACATGAATGAATGATAGAAACGAAATGATTACGTACGATGAAACATGAATGAATGATGGAAACGAAATGATTACGTACGATGAAACATGAATGAATGATGGAAACGAAATGATTACGTACGATGAAACATGAATGAATGATGGAAACGAAATGATTACGTACGATGAAACATGAATGAATGATGGAAACGAAATGATTACGTACGATGAAACATGAATGAATGATGGAAACGAAATGATTACGTACGATGAAACATGAATGAATGATGGAAACGAGAAACATGACTGAATGATAGAACGATGAAAATGCTAGAACGAAAATGAAATGGTTATGTACGATGAAACGATAGAAACTGTATATGTTAAGTTAAATATTTTAAATTCATATTGTCACTACTTGGTAAGCATTAGGCTTATAGTTTGAGTTATGTGATGTAGGAAGAAAGAACAGGCTAACGGTGAGTCACGAGCATGCTAGGATTGTTGTTGGAGGAGTACGACCATGGTGGCAACCCGGCAATATTGTTAGGGCGATTCTGACCGTGGTTGGTACGAGTTAGGAGTCTATTTTATTTGGGAATGATTAGGAAGTTTTGTGTATGTGTATAGAAACGTGATTGATGAAAGTATGAAAATGTTACGTATGTGGATCGAATGATTTTGATAGAAAAACGTATGAAAGTAGAGTTTTGAGGTGTATGAAGGGGTAGTAGAATGTCTAAAATGTGAAGTCTTTATTTTGGAGAATATACTGGATTGTTTGGATGTTTTTAAATTTGTAAGGATACGCTCGGTTTTTAAAGCGATCCATGCAGTTTTTTTTTCATGGATTTTGACAAGTGTTCGGGTAAGTTGTTGAGTCTGGATTTTTACGGGTTTTGAAGGATTTTGTGTTTAATGTGGTCGGTAATGTTTATGGAAAGTTTAGGGTGAAGGGTAGGCGATTGGAAGTGAAAAATGTGGCTATATATGAAAAAGGAGGCAAGAAGGGCGCTGGTGGGCGTGCTGGCTAGGCGCTGATGCGCGCTGGCCGGGCGCGGCGTGCGCAGGCGCGCCTAGGAGTTGCCCGCACGATCGATAGTGCCCCCGGTGCGATCGATTGTGGTCTTGGGTCGTTTTCCGTCGGGAAACCCGAGCTGGCCCGATCGATCGGGCTTCGGGCGCGATCGAACGTGGTTTAGGGTTGTTTTTAGTCAGGAAACCCGAGCCGGCCCGATCGATCGGGCTTGGGCGCGATCGATCGTGATTAGTAAGTGCATTTTTTAATTTCGACCTTTTAAATTAGGTTTGGACCCGACCCTTTTACGATACTTTTTAAACATATCTTTGGGCCATCCCCCTATATTTTAAAAGAATTTTAAGACCCCGAAAACCGAGTCGACGTTTTCCGAAAAGTATTTTTACCTCGTTTGATGATTTTAAGGTTGACGACTCTTATGCCCGTCATGTTTAAGTTAATGTTATTCTACTCGGGGTCGATCGAGGTAGGTCATTTGTCAATGTCCCTTTTATCGTAGTATGATAAGTAAAAAGAAAAAATTTTACATGATAATATGAGGGCTTAAGTCAAAGTAAAGTCAACATCAGGTCAAGTTCTGTGACGGCCCCACGGGGTTTGGGGTCGTTACCGTTATGGTATAAGAGCGACGTGGTCGCAATCGTTCAGTTGATTACTTAACAATGCCACCCGCCCCATGGAAGTGCTTCGCCAACTGTAAGTGTTTAAGTTTAAGTAATGATCTATAGATGTTTATAGTGTTTGTGTTTTCTAACATGTCTAGGTGCAAGAAAAGGCCGTGGGTACTTAAGCAACCTCGAATGGATCCCAATAGTCAGTTTATGGACATATTACGCCAACAGTCAGAACAGATAGGGTTTTGCTAAATCGAAATGGACAAGGCAATGATTCTCAAGACCAAGGTGGAGAAAGGTTTAGACGGCTTAGGCCCCCGACATTCGATGGACAGTCTTTGGATCCCACTTGTGCCGAGGGGTGGATCCGCAAGATCGAGAGCATGTTTGCTTATGCTAAGGTGGAGGAAACCGATAAGGTAACTTGTGCAGTATTTAACTTGGATAAGGATGCCATTTTCTGGTGGGATACAGTGATGGCCACTACGGATACGAAGGTTATGACGTGGGAACGGTTCAAGACAACATTCTACAATAAGTATTGTAACCGCACCCACCGAACCAACAAGAGAGCAGAGTATGTACAAAGGTTTGAGTCTTTATCTCGTTATGCAGGTCCTTTGGTTGACAACGATGAGGACAAAGTTTTTCAGTTTGTGGAAGGTTTGAAGTTAGAAATTTTGAAAGGAGCAAAGACTGCGGGAATCGATGACGTGCCGTACCATTTGGTTGTGGCCAAGGCCTTAGAACTGGATGATATTGAGATGAAACTACAACGACAAAGAGGAACGTTGAAGAACCCTTTCAGAGAATTTACGACTCAACAAGGTGATGAAGAACAACAACCACCGAGGGGTACAAAAAGGACGGGTGATGAGGAAATTAGTCAAGGAAATGGAAAGGTTGCCTCTGGTTATTCGCAATTCCCACTATGCCCAACATGTAAGAAGTTCCATGACGGGGTGTGCAAGGCAGGTTCAGGCCGATGTTTTAATTGTAATGAGCAAGGTCATATTTCTACGGATTGCCCAAGGAAGAATCTAGGAAGGTGTTTCAAGTGTCAAGAGATAGGACATCTCTCCAAGAACTGTCCGAAGAAGGTTAAAGAGCAGTGTTTTGTTTGCAATAGGACGGGCCATCTTGCCAGAGACTGCCCGACACGGATTAAGAGGCCCGCAAGAGTATCGCCAAGGGTCTCCTCCCTCAGTAGTGCAGACAACGAAGAACAGCCTACCGTAGTTACAGGTACATTCCGTTTGTTTTTTTTAATTATAAAAGATGCTAGGATAGACATGTTATGAGATATAGTGTGAGAGTTTTGCATGGGGTTTGGAATTATACTGGAGGACTTAGGAAGGTGAGGAGATTAGAACCGAGGGTGCTAAATTATCTGCAACAAGTTTGCTGACAAGGAAGCCGTTAGAGGAATTGATGTAAAGAATCGAGTTGTATACTTATGACCCAAATTCTTGAGAAAACAAAGAGGACTGTTAGATAAAGAGGGGAATGTTACAATTTGGAGATTAGTTCGTAGGTATTTAGTGGTGTGAGATTTGAGGAAACATATGAACTTTTGAATGAGGAGGATGGTCAAATGCATTAGGGATGAGGTTAAGTTAGAGAATTTCAAGGGTTTGGCTTGTATGTAACGAGGTTAAGGCCGACGATTTCGTAAGTAGCAAGGGTTAGGATAGATGAGCTTAGGTATGGAACGTAAATTCCAACTCTAGGAACATAAGGTCTTTAGGAGATCGTTGATCGAGGACATGGATGTTAGCTTATATAAAGGATTAATACCATGAGGGATGGCCAAATGCCACCATGTAATTCTTAGCTCATGGATGAGGAAAATGGAGGCTATGCGAGGTAAGGTAAAATGGGTGATTAGGTAGATTTTTGGACAACGTCACAAGGGTAAATGAAGAGATTTATTAGAATAAGTGGATAGTCGAAATAAGAGTGAGATATTGAGGGTTTGTGATGTTGAAGAATCTAGAAAATATTGGATGAAAGGATAGAAAGTTTGCACAGGGATTGTGCAAGTGATCTTAGAAGTGAGGTTTGATCAGGAGATTTTGAAAAGTTTTGACTCGTAAGTTACGTTGAATTGTTTATGCACCCTTAAGGTGTTGGGTGAATAGTTTAACGAATTAGTTTAGACTTAAGAATTTGATAGTGATTGGTGATGATTGAGGTGAAAGTTAGATAAATTGAGCATAGTAGACACAAGTATAGAAAATTAGGGGATACTTTGAAAGAAAAGGGATAGATGTGGTATGAGAAAAGTAGGAAACTGATTGAATTTAATTCGAGGAAAACTAGGTGGAGGTTGAGTTAGAGGGATTCGAGAAATTTAGTGACGTGGGATTAAGTTGGAATCAATGGACGTACGAATGAACGAGCTAGGAAGTGCATGGTTAAAAAGGATTTAGAACTTTGGAGATCTAGAAATTTTCGTGACCGATAGGTAATTAAGGCTATAGTGTAATCGTGATTTAGTATTGCAACCATAGTTACGGGGATAGCTTTGGAGTGAGAAGTAAGAGGATTGGCTAATCAGCAATTTTGAGGACAAAATTTCATTTAAGGAGTGAAGGATGTAACGCCCGGGTTTTTCGGGATTTCTTACTTCTAGTGTCATTTTTGTAAATTCGTGATTAGGCCCGTTTTTCGAGCGAATTGTTTTATTAGAGCCTTAGGAATTTATGAGGATTTTTAGATGAATAAGTAAAATTTTAGAAATCCAAATCGATAAAGTAACGATAGAGTTTCCATTTTTAGCCCAATAACGTTTTAATTCGCAAAATTAGTAAATTAAGTCTATTTTGCAAACGGAGAGTTTTGATAGAACCCTAGGAATAAATTGGAATATTTGAGAAATAAGGAAATTTCAGAGAAACGAAATCGATAGACTAATTAATGAATTAAGTAGAAAGTTAATTGAAAGGGCAATTAGGTAATTAGTAATGTCAAATTTTAATAAAAGGAAAATACCCCCCCCCCCCCCCCCTCATTTTCTCCTCCCACGTAGAACACTCTCCTCTCCCTCTCTCTGGCGCTTCTCCCTTCCACAACCAAGATCTCTCACGTCGGCGATTTCGTGGCGTTTCTTCTCCGGGTTTTCTTCCTCAATCGATCCTCTAGGTAAACCCTAATCCTTGGGCACGTTTTGTTTTTGAGTTAGGGTTGTTATTCGTTAGGTTGTATCGAATTAGGGTTTGTGTAAATTTAGGTTTTGATTCAAAATGGATAGTTTTTGACGTATTGATGACGATGGATGATAAATTAATAGCTATTGATGATTTTTAGATTGAGAATGGATTTAAGGTTGGATTTTGGTGTTTTGAAATATTGTTTTAATGTATATTGGAATTTGGGATTTTTGGGCTTGATCGCTAAGTGGGGTTTGAAAATTAGCTATGGCATATTAAAATAGACGTTATGGGTGACGTATAGGCGTTTGAATTGTAAGGATCGGATGTCGAATTAGGGAGGAATTTGTGTTTGAAAATGTGCACGTGAGATGTTCGATGAATTGCCTGAATGAATAGTTGAATAGTTTTGGATTAAATTTATGAGTAATTTAACTCCGAATTTATTATGGACGTAAGAAATAGGTTTTGAGGCGTCGATAAGGGATTGATTCCACTTGAGATGTTTTTACGGAAATGAAAGTTTAGTTAACCCGAGTGAGTTCTAATGCAACGTTTTTATATTTAGATTTTTCAGGTTCCACGGTTAACTGTTCGGATAGAGATAAATTGCTAAGGATGCCAGGTAAGTAGTGTATGTTTACGTGTCGCCCTTTTGGCCTACATCACAAGACGTTAGGATTTGTTTGCATGTTTTATGTATGTTTAGCCTATGCATCATGTTTTAGAAAAGTACGAAAATGTTTTACCATATGTTTTTACAATTTGAATGTAGAAACTACATCGATGTAAAACGAAAATGTAAAGTGTCTGAGGGAAGTGGTTCACCCTTCAGATGGAAATTGTGGAACGTCCAGAAAATGTAT
This sequence comes from Begonia masoniana, assembly GCA_022432975.1. Classification (NCBI taxonomy): domain Eukaryota; kingdom Viridiplantae; phylum Streptophyta; class Magnoliopsida; order Cucurbitales; family Begoniaceae; genus Begonia; species Begonia masoniana. Next base: position 9,720,170 of record CM039507.1, on the reverse strand, counting down.
GATGTCTGAGGGAAGTGGTTCACCCTTCGGATGGAAATTGTGGAACGTCCAGAAAATGTATGGTGTCCGAAGGAAGTGGTTCAACCTTCGGATGAAGTTGTGGAACGTCTAGAGATGGAGAAACTAATCCACCCTCCATTGGTAGAGGATTACATGAATGAATGATGGAAACGAAATGATTACGTACGATGAAACATGAATGAATGATAGAAATGATGAAAATGCTAGAACGAAAATGAAATGATTATGTACGATGAAACGATAGAAACTGTATATGTTAAGTTAAATGTTTTAAATTCATATTGTCACTACTTGCTAAGCATTAGGCTTATAGTTTGAGTTCTGTGATGTAGGTAAATAAGAACAGGTACGGTGAGTTTCACGAGCATGCTAGGATTGTGGTTGGAGGAGTACGACCATGGCGGCAACCCGGCAACATTGTTAGGGCAATTCCGACCGTGGTTGGTATGAGTTAGGAGTCTATTTTATTTGGGAATGATTAGGAAGTTTTGTGTACGTGTATAGAAACGTGATGGATGAAAGTATGAAAATGTTACATATGTGGATCGAATGATTTTGATAGAAAAACGTATGAAAGTAGAGTTTTGAGGTGTATGAAGTGGTAGTAGAATGTCTAAAATGTGAAGTCTTTATTTTGGAGAATATACTGGATTGTTTGGATGTTTTTAAATTTGTAAGGATACGCTCGGTTTTTAGAGCGATCCATGTAGTTTGTTTTCATGGATTTTGACAAGTGTTCGGGTAAGTTTTTGAGTCGGGATTTTTACGGGTTTTGAAGATTTTGTGTTTAATGTGGTCGGGAATGTTTATGGAAAGTTTAGGGTGAAGGGTAGGCGATTGGAAGTGAAAAATGTGGCTATGTATGAAAAAGGAGGCAAGAAGGGCGCTGGTGGGCGTGCTGGCCAGGCGCTGATGTGCGCTGGCCGGGCGCGGCGTGCGCAGGCGCGCGGTGTGCGCGTGCGGCAGGCGCGCCTAGGAGTTGCCTGCACGATCGATCGTGCCCCTGGTGCGATCGATCGTGGTCTTGGGTCATTTTCCATCGGGAAACCCGAGCTGGCCCGATCGATCGGGCTTCAGGAGCGATCGATCGTGGTTTAGGGTTGTTTTTAGTCGGGAAACCCGAGCTGGCCTGATCGATTGGGCTTGGGCACGATCGATCGTGATTAGTAAGTGCATTTTTTAATTTTGACTTTTTAAATCAGGTTTCGACCCGACCCTTTTACGATACTTTTTAAACATATCTTTCGGCGATCCCCCTGTATTTTAAAAGAATTTTAAGGGCTAGAAAACCGAGTCGACGTTTTCCGAAAAAGTATTTTTACCTCGTTTGATGATTTTAAGGTTGACGACTCTTATGCCCGTCATGTTTAAGTTAATGTTATTCTATTCGGGGTCGATCGAGGCAGGTCATTTGTTTATGTCCCTTTTATCGTAGTATGATAAGTAAAAAGAAAAAATTTTATGTGAAAATACGAGGGCTTAAGTCAAAAAGTAAAGTCAACGTCAGGTCAAGTCCTGTGATGGCCCTACGGGGTTTGGGGTCGTTACAGCACGGCCGGCGGTTGGACAGCCCTTTCCATCTGTCGGGGGAAAACATGCTTCCATCCGTAAACAACTATGTCTGAACCCCACCCTGTCGTGACCATATTACGTAAATTAGTTTTTATTAGTTCATTTCATGTTTTTCTTAAACACGTGCAGAAATCCATTTTCATGCTATTTTAAAAGACGTCATGCATGAATACTTAAAATGCGTAAGGTACACATACAACATATATACCATCAAGACGATAAAAAACATTACCTATGTAAACAACTAAACCTAACTACTCCAACCAAAACAATTAAACAACAAGTCACCAAGGTTCCTCGACATGACATCGACGTACGGTGTAGGCCAATCGGCCATAGTAAGTCAAGAGAACTTACCTCGCGTCTGTTACAAATTCTAGCTCCGTCCACGAGCGTTGTTCACCTAAGGCAAATTCACAACAATCGTCCTTAAAAACGTCCAAATTAACGAAACCTTAACTAAGGAAATCTTCTAAAGCTCTAATTTAGCTCTTTGAAACATTTAATCGAGCACCTTGAGCTCGTTATTCATAGAACTCCATTTATGAGATTTCTCCAAACCTCAAACATCCAATTTTTCAACTTCAACAACGAATCTACTCATTATGTCGTCCAACAATTACGAATACGTCCACTAGAGGCATTATCACGCCAAACCTATCGGTTTCTAAACCTAAATCGTGTTTTAACGAAACCCTAAAAAAACCCTAATCGTTAAACGACTCGAAAACTACGAATAAACTTTTCAAAAGCATAGAACCTTACTTAGAGTGTTGTTTGGAGGAGAAAACACGAAGAAAACTAGACGATCGGAGGACGAATCGTCGTTGGAGAGGAGAGAATTCCGCGGAGGGAGAAATGTCGCCGAGAGAGGGAGAATTCTGGGGAAAATGTGAAGTGTCGAGGGAATGAGGGAGATTTGTCATTTTAATTAAAATTGGTTTGCAAAATTACTCTTTTACCCTTCTCTTGATTTTATATTAATTTCGTCCTTTGATTCGTTAATTAGCTAACGACTCGGTTTCTCTAAATTTCCTTATTTCGCCAATAAATCCAACTTATTATTAGGGTTCTATTAAAACTATCCGTACGCAAAACGGACATCCTTTATCATTTTTACCACAACGTCCTTTATATTACGAGAAACATAATTCTCGTAAAATTAGTGTTACAGCTCCTTAAATTCTCAAAATTTTCTTAAAATTCATATTAATAATTAGGATTCTAATAACACTTTCTTTTCACGAAACTGACTTAATCTGACGTATTTACAAAAAAATTATTATACATATACTTTCAAAAATCCCATAAATCTGGGTGTTACACCTTCAGTGCATAAACAACTGCCGCTAACTCTAGATCATGAGTAGGGTAGTTTTGCTCATAATTTTTCAATTGTCTTGACGCGTATGCCACCACTTTTTCCTCATGCATTAATACGCATCTCAAACCAACCTTTGACGCATCGCAGTATACACTGAATTTTCCGTCTTCGACCGACAATACTAACAAAGGAGCAGTGGTTAATTTCTGCTTAAGCGTCTAAAAACTTTCCTCGCAAGCTTCAGACCACTTAAACTTGATGTCCTTCTTCGTTAAACTGGTCATAGGCTTTGCTATCACAGAAAATCCTTTGATAAACTTCCTGTAGTAACCAGCTAGCCCGATAAAGCTCCGTACCTCACTGACATTTCTTGGCCTCGGCCATTCCTTCACAGCCTGAATCTTGGCTGGATCCACATAAATTCCCTTTGCAGACACCACGTGGCCTAGAAAATTAATCCGGTTCAACCAGAATTCACGCTTCGATAATTTTGCGTACAATTGGTGTTGTCTCAACGTCAATAGCACAATCGCCAAGTGCTCTTCGTGCTCTCCTTCATTACGAGAATAAACCTGGATGTCGTCGATGAAGACGATCACAAATTTATCCATGAAATTCTGGAATATCTGTTCATCAGGTCCATAAATGTCACCGGGGCATAAGTCAACCCAAACGACATCACCAAGAATTCATAGTATCCGTATTGGGTCCTGAAGGCGTTCTTTGGAATATCACTGGTCCTGACCTTCAATTGATAATAACCGGAGCACAAATCAACCTTTGAAAATACCCGAGCCCCTTGTAATTGGTCAAATAAATCGTCGATCCTCAGCAACAGGTACTTATTCCTGATAGTCAACTTATTCAGCTCGCGGTAATCAATACACATGTGTAACCCGTCCTTCTTCTTAACAAATAGGACTGGTGCAACTCACAGAGAGAAGCTAGGGCGTACGAAGTCCTTGTCCACCAATTCCTTTAGCTGAGCCTTTAACTCCTTCACCTCTATTGGCGCCATTCTATACGAGTTTTTTGATACTGGCTCAACACCAGGACATACTTCAATCTCACGATTCGGTGGGAACTCCGGTAAGGCATCTAAGAAAACCTCTGAGAAGTTTTGAACTACCAGAATATCTTGGAGCTCCACCTCACCTTGCCTTTGAACATCCACTATATAGGCTATAAATCCGACACATCCTGACCTCATCAGCTGTGGAGCTTTTAAGGAGGATATAACAGGCATGCTGTGTTTCTTTGGTATAGCCTGATAGGAGAACTCTTTCTCATTTGGGCGCGTAAAAGACACAAGCCTGGACCTGCAGTTGATGGTGGCATGATGTCTAAACAGCCACTCCATTCCCTAGAATTATATCGTATCCTTTCATACCGATGATGATAATATTGACATGTAATTTCTTGTCCCTACTAACACTATATCGCCCTGCACTGCCTGCTCGAGTGCAGAAACTCTCCAGATGGTAGCATAACACTGTAGGGTTGATCTGACGGCACAATACATAAACTCATCCCTAACCACGAAGTCCATTGCCACAAACGAATGTGTGGCCCCCATGTCCAACAAAGTGTAAGCAAGTGAATTACAAATCAAGATTGTACCTATGATAGCTGCCTGTTGTACTTTGTCGTCATCCTCGATCATTGTAAAAACCCTTGGGGTAGCGCAATTCAACCTCCTATCCGGCATCGGGCAATCCCAGATGTGATGACCTTCTTTGTCACATCAGAAGCAATGGCCAATAAAGAGCCTGCATTCACCCGTGTGACTTCTCTGGCAACGCGGGCATACTGGAAGCTGAGGAGCTTCCATTGGTCTTTTTCCCTTGTCCTGATAAGCAGCAGTCTCATTGGGCCTTTTAACGCCCTGTTCTATTGCTGTTGTGGTTGCCCAACCTGACCCCTTTGTTGTTGTTAAGGGGCATCATGAAGGAATCTCCTTGATGAATCCCTCTGTTTTTGGAACTTTGTCTCTAAGGCTTCCAACTGCAAAGCCTTGGCCACAACTTTTGTATACGGGGCCTCGTCAAAACCCCCAGTTGTGATTCCCCGTAAAAGGTCCATCTTCAGACCCTGGATGAACTGGTGTACCTTGTTTTCTTCGGTGGCCACCAGATGAGGTGCGTAGCGGGATAGTGACTCGAACTTCAAAACATACTCGGCCACTGACCCATATTGCTAAAGTCGGGAGAATTCGGTCATATTTTCCTTCCTCACACTACGGTCAAAATACTTCTCGTAGAAAATTCTCTTGAATCTGTTCCAATCTACTACTACTGTTGTCGACTGAATGGTGTCCCACCAAAATCCAGCATCCTTTGTCAGATGGAACGTAGCACACATCACTTTCTTACTTTCTTCCACCTCTGCGTAGTTGAACATTCTCTCTATCGTCCGGATCCACTCCTCGGCATGGGTTGGGTCCGTCGATAATCCATCAAACATAGGCGGTTGGAGTCGCCAAAATCTGTCCCCACTGGTGTCACGTGGAGCATTCGCATGATTGTTATTCCCATTATCTTCCCGAGCCATCCTATGCTCAATCATGCAGGATTGGACGCCGACCAACTCGGTTAGACAGTCGAGGGCGTTGCCCCTATCATTTGGCTCACCTTGGTGTCCTCTCACCATTTCTACAAAAATCCTATAATAATAATAAACTCAATTTGATAAACTTAAAATTATACGGGAACTTGAACAATTACAGTTGGTGGAGCAATCTCACGTGGTGGGTTGCGCAGTCAGACAGTCTACAAAATCGCTTTTAAAACCTGAGGGCTCTGATACCATAACTGTACCGACTCGAACCCACCGGGCCGGCACACGGGACGAGAACCGACATTCACTGACATTGACATTTTGGACGTAAAATTTTTTGACTTTTTAAAACTCTAATTCCGATAGGAAGACATAAAAAAAATGGAAGACACATATGGACGACAGGAATGGACTACTGGAATAGACGACTGAAATGGACGAGGAAAGGAATGGACGACGACTAGAGTGGACGAGGACAGGAATGGACGAGGACATGAATGGAAGAGGACAGAAATGGACAAGGACAGGAATGGATGAGGACAGGAATGGTAGAGGACAGGAATGGACAACAACAGGAGTGGACGACAACAGGAATGGACAAGGACAGGAATGGACGACAACAAGAGTGGACGACGACAGGAATAGACGAGGACAGGAATGGACAAGGAAAGGAATGGATGACAACAGGAGTGGACGATGACAGGAATGGACGACAACAGGAATAGACGACAATAGGAGTGGACAACAGGAATGGACGAGGACAGGAATGGACGATGACAGGAGTGGACAACGACATGAATTGAAGAGGATAGGAATGGACGACAACAGGAGTGGACGCCGACAGGAATGGACGACAACATGAATGGACGAGGATAGGAATGGACGACAATAGGAATGGACGAGGGCAGAAATGGACAAGGACAAGAATGTCTGAAAGACATAAACACCTCACGACATTTCTACAAAACTTCTTCCCTACCTCTTTAGACACCAAAAGCTTCAAAACCACAAAAACCCGATTCAAAACATAACTTTAAATGTGTTAGAAAATATGGCAGAAATTCAAGAAAATCAAACTTCATGGATCAACTTAAAACTCGATACAATCCATGCACAACTTAAAAGAAAATCCCAAATGATTCCAGTATATTTCAAAATACAACTATCAGAACAGAGGTTTTAAAACATTAACACAAAACATATACATCACCTAAATTCCAAAAAATACTGTGCAAACTTGACATACACTTCAAAACCACTCCCCCGTAGGTCAAAATGCGCCTGACTGTCGCAACCAACCCCACGAGCTCGTCCGGCCAACTGCACTTGCTCGTCGGCCTGAGGGACAAAGTCCTCATCCTAGAGGATCCGTACCTACAACAGGGAGTTCAACTATGACCTTAGCGCTCAGTAAGAACATACAATGCAGTGACGCATATGCTATGTATGAAATTTCAAAATACATGAATATTACTTTACATTAAATTCAAGTGAACATGAGGTATAAGTGAGGCTTATAGAAGAACTGGCTTACATACATGTGACAACAGGACATAACAGGAGTATATAGCGTATATAACAGGAGTACATAATATATATAACTAGAGTATATAACATATATAACAGGAGTACATAACAGGATGTCAGTCCCCGTCCCACACTTAACCGTACATTGCATTCATATTTTATCTTTCTTAACTTCAAATCACGTGTATAAAACATTTGCATGACTTTCAAGAAAACGTGTAAGCATGAACATATACAGTACTTAAACGTAACATAAACAAGCGACAGGATATTAAAGTAAGACATAAAGCAAAACACGTCGTGCCATACACCCTCTATCCACACAAGCATATGATGTGTAAGTGTGAATAGCGGCCAAGAACTCAAAAACCCGAGGATATGGAAGAAAGAAATAATGGAAAAATAGCTACTGTTAGCTCTCTAGGCACGTTTGCTCAGTATGAAACGTATTCCTATTACTATTATCCTTAACCCTACCATGGAATCTTCTCGTTAGCCCTCCGGAGAAAAGAGTGCTTTCTGCTTGCCTAAGGGAGTTTCAAAGGGACTGGATGGGGGACTAAAACTGTCACTTTTTCCCAAGATTAGAAGAACTGGCAGGGCTCCAAGAATAAGCTAGAAAAGTGGGCTTAACGGAGAAAGCTTATGTCGAATATCAGCTATCATCTTTATTCGTATATTAGGGAAGGTATTCTCTCTGTGATCTTGCCTCTCCCCGAGAGTCAGGAGCTACCTTTATAGTTGCATAATAGGTCTTGCTTCAAACAATGGAGTTTTCACTATGCTTTTGTGATTCCGTATGGTATGTACTTATGCAATGTGTATCATCAACAGCGCACTCTCTCTTCTCTTGCTTTATGAAAGTGTATCACTAGGGAATTCCACTCCTGCTTGGGAAGGTTCTGTAACGACCCCAACAGAATCGCCACACAAATTCATTACTTGATCTCTTAATCATTTGATTCTTGCTTCCATACACTTTATTCATCATAGTGTTAGTATTATTCCCCCTTTATTTTCTCTTTTCTCTTTTCTTTTTTCTTTTTTTTTAAACATCTCTTGATCTGCATCCACCGATAGAGTTATAGACTCACATCGACCGATGGTCACGTGTCCGCCACGCGACACATCTGATCTCAACCAGCAATAGACATCTGCCGGTGGTCACGGGCAATGCACGTGCCTAATTAAAGACATCGCCCGGTCCCGAACATTCTCCACTAGATGTTCATATTTACCCTATATCGACCGGTAGTCATGTGTGCTTCACGTGACCGATTTAAAACATTTCCCGACATTAAACGATAAGACAATACTCACGTCATCCGGTCACTAGACGACAATTTAACATCTACATCATCCGGTGAAGAATTACACTTCATCCACCAAACACTAGACGACAAAATAACATTTACATCACCCGGTGAAGGAATACGCTCCATCCACAGAATGCTAGACGACAAAATACCAGTTACATCATCCGGCGAAGGAATATGCTTCATCCACCGAACGCTAGACGACAAAATAACTTTCCCAGCATCCGGTGAAGAAATACACTTCATCCACCGAACGCTAGACGACAAATTAACGCTAGACGACAAAATAACATTCCCAGCATCCGGTGAATAAATACACTTCATCCACCAAACGCTAGACGACAATTAACATTTCCAGCATCCGGTGAAGAAATACACTTCATCCACTGAATGCTAGACGACAAATTAACATTTACATCATCGGCGAGGAAACATACTACATCTTCCGGTGACGTCATCCGGAAGACTCAATCGTTCATCTTCCATCATTTGACATCCGCCGATGACGTCAGCCGGATGATTGCCTCATCCAGCCTCCATCATACGGCAGTAAAACACTATAATCATCAAACATCCTCATCTGATAGATCATATCACAACTTACCCGATTCTTAACATAGTAACTATAAACCTCAAAGAGTATGGATCATAAACTCATTCAAAATACCCATAGCGGAAGACTTAAGCAAAACAAACCATTCGATAACCCTTAAGATCGTATTCAACTCTAAAGACAAACCCTTCAAATCCAAATCCCGTTGTTATAAGAAATCCTGTTCTACTTAGTCATTTGTTTATCATAAACTTTTATGACTTACTATGAGCATAACCAGGGAACTTAATCGCCTATCCAGCCTTGCACTGTCACACTGAGCATCCTCCAGCAACCAAGTTTAGACATCCTCATTAACCTTGAGTTCCTCACCTGAAAACTCGTCACCTACATCATAAGGTTTAAACTATAAGCCTAATGCTTAGTAAAGAATGCAACACTAACATGGATGCATGAATGTATAGTTTGGGAAAATCACATGCTCATAAGTCTTTTTCTTGTTCATATCTTTGCTTGAAATCATCATTCGTAGTCATAGATCATATTCATCATTCATAGTCATTGGTCATATTCATCATTCATAGTCATTGGTCATATTCATCATTCATAGTCATTGATCATATTCATCATTCATAGTCATTGATCATATTCATCATTCATAGTCATTGATCATATTCATCATTCATATTCTTTGATCATATTCTTTGTTTAGGTTGTGTGGATCAAGAGAGGATTTGTACCGGTAAAGGGGGTTCGGCAGTGAGTTTGATCTTGTTCCCTACTGCGGGTCGTATTCATATGTCCTTCTTTGGACTGTGCATACGCCGAACCGCCCCCAACCCTCACTTAATCCACGTTGCATAAATCTTATATATATACATATATATATATATATATACATATCTTGTTCATGGAAAACATGCGTTAAAACATTTTCTTATGCTTGAGAAACATTCATGATGCATGAACGTGAGAACTTTTAACTCATCAAATTATGCCAAGGATCATACCAGAGCAGACAACTTCACATTCACTAGCAGGTCATCAAATAGTATAACTCGCAACATACATAAATCCTTCAAGTGCAGACAAGCTCATTATCATAAGGTAAACATTAGACATCTCAACCTAGTACTCCCACGATGTAGGGCTCTATTAGCCGGAAATCTTAATACATTCACTTACCTTGTCTCCTTAGCACTTGAGCTCCTTTCTCTTCAGACTTCTTCACCTAAAACATTTACATTGCAGTAGTTAAAACAAAATTCTAATAGTTCTAATCTCAAGTTATCCTAAGATTTAATAGCTAAAGCCATTCCCGAATCCTTAGCCTAACACTCTGTGCAGTTTGAAATCCAAAACCAAAACAGACAGATTCTATTATCGATAACTCAGAGGTGGTTGTTCTAAATGTCCAGAATCGATTTGATAAAAGCATTCCCACTCATAGATTCCAAATGTTTTTATTAATAGTCGGCCATTGGAAAATCCAAAACTCCAATGCCGAGTAGAAAACAGGGCTAACAAGCTAACAGATAGCTACATTGACTATTGCATACCTCGGGTACAGAGTAGTCGAGTAGTGGCAGAGAAACTGATCGTCGAAGAGGGTATGCTGGAATTAGAGAGCAAGAGCTTGGGAGAGAAGAAATCGCCGAAAAAGAAGGTGTCGGCTACAGTGGTTCAAGTGAGGTTTAAAACATTTCCTTTTTCTTTATATATTGGTCATCACCCTCCATTGTTACAACTTTGCCACCCAACCTAGTTTAAATCCACATGAAATTAATTATTCTTGGTATAAGTCCTAAACTGTAAAGATTAAATATTCATGACCGTTAATACAGTTAGGAAAATCACCTGGTCGTTAACTCGGGTGTTACATCCACCCCTCCTTAAACAAAATTTTCGTCCCCGAAAATTGATCAAACAAATAACTCTGGATACTTGTCTAACATGTCCTATCGTTGCTCCCAAGTGGCTTCTTCAATGCCATGATTCTTCCATAAGACTTTGACCAACGGAATCTCTTTATTCCTCAGAGTCTTAACTGCGGATTCCAATATCTGCACTGGCTTTTCTTCATATGTTAGCGTCGGCTCAATCTCAAAATCCACTGGTTTAACAACTTGTGTAGGGTCCCGTATACATTTTCTTAACATTGACGCATGGAAAACATTATGAACTTCATCCAATGATGGAGGCAACTGCAGTCTGTAAGCTGTACTACCGATTCTAACTAAAACAGGGAATGGTCCAATAAATCGTGGATTAAGCTTTCCCCTCCTGCCAAATCTTAGTACTCCTTTAAATGGTGAAACCTTCAGGAAAACTTCATCACCAACAGCAAATTCAAGATCTCTCCTCCTTTGGTCTGCATAACTTTTCTGTCGGCTTTGTGCAGTAATCATCCTCCTCTTAATAGTGGCAATCTTGTCTGACATCTGCTGCAACATCTCGGGACCTATGAGTTTTGCTTCACCAACTTCATCCCAATACAGAGGTGATCTATAGTTCCTACCATACAACGTCTCATAAGGTGCCATACCTATGGTGGACTGGTAACTATTATTGTAAGAGAACTCAACCAAGGGTAGGTATCGGCTCCAAGATGTCTGGAACTCTAGCACGCAAGCCCTCAACAAATCCTCAAGTATTTGGATAGTCCTTTCTGATTTACCATCTGTCTGCGGGTGGAAAGCAGTGCTGAAAGACAACTTTGTACCTAATGTGCCCTGTAAGCTTTTCCAAAACCTCGAGGTGAATCTAGGATCGCGATCAGAGACAATAGATGCAGGGATTCCATGCAACCTAATAACTTCCTGTACATAAAGATCAGCAAGCTGGTCCATCGAGTAGGTTGTCCTTACTGGTAAGAAATGGGCTGATTTCGTCAGTCTATCAATCACAACCCAAATACTATCATGTCCCTTAGTTGTCTTAGGTAATCCTACAACGAAATCCATAGCTATGTGTTCCCACTTCCACTCGGGAATAGGTAGAGGCTGAAGGGTACCTCCTGGTCGTTGGTGCTCGGCTTTAACTTGTTTGCAAACCAAACATGACTCTACATACCTAGCAACATCTCTCTTTAAGTTTGGCCACCAATAGAGTAACTTCAGGTCTCGATACATCTTGGTGCTTCCAGGATGCACAGAAAAGGGAGACGAATGCGCATCATCCAAGATTAGCTTACGTAATCCTTCATCATTAGGGACATACTATCTATTTCTAAACCTTAGAATCCCATCCTTGGAAAGACTAAACTCGGAGGTGGTGTCCTTCACCTTGTTCATCATACTGTTATTCTCCTCTGAGTCCTTCTGTTGTGCTTCTTTGATCTTTTCTAAAACCGTTGGTTGAATGGTCAAACCAGCAAGTAAGGTTGATAACTCTGGAACTATCTCCAATTCAAACCCCTGAACTTATGTCCTCAAAGGTATAGACATGGTTGACACAACGGGTTGCATAGTTGTTGACACCCTGCTCAATGTGTCAGCTACAGAGTTAGCCTTGCCCGAGTGATACTTGATCTCAAAGTCATAATCCTTAACAAATTCCAACCAACGCCTTTGCCTCATGTTCAATTCCTTTTGTGTAAAGAGGTACTTCAGACTTTTATGGTCAGAAAACACCTCACACTGCTGTCCATATAAATAGTGTCTCCATATCTTCAAAGCAAAAACAACAGCGGCTAATTCTAAATCATGGGTGGGGTAGTTCTGTTCATAACTCTTTAGCTGCCTAGAGGCATACGCTACAACCTTGCCTTCTTGCATCAAAACACAGCCCAAACCAACTTTTGATGCATCACAAAATACGCTAAACTTTCCTTCTTCGGTTGGAAGGGTCAATACCGGGGCTGTTGTTAACTTCACCTTCAATGTCTGGAAGCTATCCTCACAAGCTTCGGTCCAAAAATACTTATTGTCCTTCTTTGTCAAATTCGTCAGGGGCTTAGCTATCATAGAAAATCCTTTGATGAACTTTTTGTAATAGCCTGCCAATCCAAGGAAACTGCGGACTTCACTGGCATTCTTTGGTTGTGGCCAATCCTTTACTGCCTGAATTTTGGTCGGGTCCACTGATATGCCATTAGCGGAAACTACATGACCAAGAAAATTAACCTTGTCCAACCAAAATTCACACTTGGACAATTTGGCATAGAGCTGGCGCTCCTTCAATGTTGTCAAAACTATTCTTAAATGCTCTGCATGGTCAGCTTCAGTCCGTGAGTATATCAGGATATCATCTATGAACACAATTACAAATTTGTCCAAATACTCCTGAAACACACGATTCATTAAGTCCATAAAGGCTGCAGGTGCATTGGTCAGTCCAAATGACATGACCAAGAATTCGTAGTGTCCATAACGGGTTCTAAAGGCTGTCTTTGGTATATCTCCTTCCTTAACTTTCAGTTTGTAATAACCTGAACGTAAATCTATTTTTGAAAACACCCTTGCTCCTTGCAATTGGTCAAACAAATCATTAATCCGAGGTAAGGGGTACTTATTCTTGATTGTCAACTTATTTAGCTCGCTATAGTCTATGCACATTTTAAGGGAACCATCTTTCTTCTTGACAAATAAGACAGGTGCACCCCAAGGGGAACTGCTAGGGCGTATAAATCCTTTGTCTACTAATTCCTGTAGTTGGACTTTTAACTCCTTTAACTCAACAGGTGCCATCCGATAAGGATTCTTAAATACCGGTAAGGCCTCAGGGTACGTATCTATTACAAACTCTATTTCTCTATCCGGTGGTAATCCTGGCAAATCATCCAAGAATGCCTCAGGGAACTCTCTGACTATGGGGATATCTTGTAACTCTATCTTATTCTTCACCCGAACATCCATTATGCTAGCTAAGTAACTCTCACAACCATTTTTCAGTAACCGGTAAATTTCTAGTGAGGATATAATCGGTATTTTGCTTATCTTAGGAATAGCTTGGAAGGAGTAATGATCACCATTTGAGGGTCGAAAATCAACCATCCCAGATCTACAACTTATTGTGGCATAATGCCTAAATAACCAATCCATTTCTAATATCACCTCGTATCCTTTCATGTCAATTACAATCAATTCTACATATAGTTTCTTACTTCCTAAGGACACAACATCACCTTTAACAATCTGTTCAGAATGTAGGGACCTCCCTGATGGTAACATAACATCATATGGCCTTTCGGCTGGTAAAAGTTCTAAGTTGTGTTGGCATACAAACAAAGTTGATATAAACGAGTGTGTGGCTCCCGTATCTATGAGTGTGTAAGCAGCAAAACCACATATCATAATGGTACCTTTTATGACTGTATGTTGCACGGCTTCCTCATCCTCCATTGCATAGACTCTTGGTGCTACCCTTGCACGGTTCGGATCTGGCGGCATGGGGCAGTCTCTGACTATATGTCCAACCTTATCACATTTGAAACAGCGGCCAGAACGCAACTTGCATTCGCCGGGGTGGTTCTTCTGACAGGTGGGGCATAAGGGTGCCAGAGGCCTCTTTCCTTTTCCTTGGTTATCATTCTGGTTGAGGGGTCTCTTTATTCCTTGTTGTTGTTGCTGTGGTCCCCTGGTCTGTTGCGGCTGCCAACCTTTGTTCTGACGTGGTGGCGGCTGAGTGTCCTTCGTGAGTTTCCTTGGCTGCTCACGCTGTGCATATGCTGTCATTTCTGCCTCTTCCAGCTCCAAGGCCTTAGCCGTCACTTCACCATAAGGTACATTGTGTATCCCAGCAGTCTTCACTTTCATGTACAGACTTGGCTTCAGTCCTTGAACAAATTGGTAAATCTTGTCCTCGTCATCCTCAATCATACGGGGAGCAAACCGTGATAAAGCATCAAATTTGCATATGTAATCCGTCACAGAGCTAGTTTGTCGCAGATTCATGAACTCCTTCTTCTTGTTGGCCCGAACAGTCCTATTGAGGTACTTGTCAAAGAAAGCAGTCTTGAACATCTCCCAGGTCATAGCTTCGGCATTAGCGGTGTTCTGGATCGAGTCCCACCAATGCCTTGCACTTAATTCCAAATGAAAGACAGCATAGGTGACCTTATCTCCTTCATCAACCTTTGCATACTTAAACATGTCTTCTATCTTTCGAACGCACTCCTCAGCATAAATAGGATCTGAAACATGTCCATTAAACACCGGGGGTCGAAGCCGGTGGAAACGCTCACCCCCATGATCATGAGTTGCATTAGTACTGGAGTTTCCTTGTTCCTCTCTAGCAGTCATCAGTCGTTCGATCTGGTGAAATTGGCGCATGACCAACTCTGTCAACTGAGCAATAGCATTGCTATCCTCATTGGTCTCTCTCTGCTGACCTCTAACCATTTTGGGATTCCTAGACAAATCATTACAGATATATCTTAACTTAATGACATATACTGAAATCATAAATACTTACAGTTGTTGGAGTGTGCTCATGTGACAGTCAGTGCTGGAAGGCAGTCTGCAGAATCGGTTTTAGAACCCGGTTTTGCTTTGATACCATAATTGTAACCACCCCAACGGAATCGCCACACAAATTCATTACTTGATCTCTTAATCATTTGATTCTTGCTTCCATACACTTTATTCATCATAGTGTTAGTATTATTCCCCCTTTATTTTCTCTTTTCTCTTTTCTCTTTTTTTTTTTTATTTTAAACATCTCTTGATCTGCATCCACCGATAGAGTTATAGACTCACATCGACCGATGGTCACGTGTCCGCCACGCGACACATCTGATCTCAACCAGCAATAGACATCCGCCGGTGGTCACGTGCAATGCACGTGCCTAATTAAAGACATCGCCCGGTCCCGAACATTCTCACTAAATGTTCATATTTACCATATATCGACCGGTAGTCATGTGTGCTTCACGTGACCGATTTAAAATATTTCCTGACATTAAACGATAAAACAATACTCACGTCATCCGGTCACTAGGCAACAATTTAACATCTACATCATCCGGTGAAGAATTACACTTCATCGACCAAACACTAGACGACAAAATAACATTTACATCATCCGGTGAAGGAATACGCTCCATCCACCGAACGCTAGACGACAAAATACCATTACATCAGCCGGCAAGGAATACGCTTCATCCACCGAACGCTAGACGACAAAATAACATTCTCAGCATCCGGTGAAGAAATACACTTCATCCACCGAACGCTAGACGACAAATTAATGCTAGACGACAAAATAACATTCCCAGCATCCGGTGAATAAATACACTTCATCCACCGAACGCTAGACGACAATTAACATTTCCAGCATCCGGTGAAGAAAATACACTTCATCCACTGAACGCTAGACGACAAATTAACATTTACATCATCGGCGAGGAAACATACTACATCTTCTGGTGACGTCATCCGGAAGACTCAATCGTTCATCTTCCATCATTTGACATCCACCGATGATGTCAGCCGGATTATTGCCCCATCCAGCCTCCATCATACGGCAGTAAAACACTATAATCATCAAACATCCTCATCCGATAGATCATATCACAACTCACCCGATTCTTAACATAGTAACTATAAACCTCAAGAGTATGGGTCATAAACTCATTCAAAATACGCATAGCGGAAGACTTAAGCAAAACAAACCATTCGATAACCCTTAGATCGTATTCAGACTCTAAAGACAAACCCTTCAAATCCAAATCCCATTGTTATAAGAAATCCTGTTCTACTTAGTCATTTGTTTATCATAAACTTTTCTGACTTACTATGAGCATAACTAGGGAACTTAATCGCCTATCCAGCCTTGCACTGTCACACTGAGCATCCTCCAGCAACCAAGCTTAGACATCCTCATTAACCTTGAGTTCCTCACTTGAAAACTCGTCACCTACATCATAAGGTTTAAACTATAAGCCTATTGCTTAGTAAGGAATGCAACACTAACATGGATGCATGAATGTATAGTTTGGGAAAATCACATGCTCATAAGTCTTTTTCTTGTTCATATCTTTGCTTGAAATCATCATTCGTAGTCATAGATCATATTCATCATTCATAGTCATTGGTCATATTCATCATTCATAGTCATTAGTCATATTCATCATTCATAGTCATTGATCATATTCATCATTCATAGTCATTGATCATATTCATCATTCATAGTCATTGATCATATTCATCATTCATATTCTTTGATCATATTCTTTGTTTAGGTTGTGTGGATCAAGAGAGGATTTGTGCCGGTAAAGGGGGTTCGGCAGTGAGTTTGATCTTGTTCCCTACTGCGGGTCGTATTCATATGTTCTTCTTTGGACTGTGACATACGCCGAACTGCCCCCAACCCTCACTTAATCCACGTTACATAAATCTTATATATATACATATACATATATATATATATATATATATATATATACATATCTTGTTCATGGAAAACATGCGTTAAAACATTTTCTTATGCTTAAAAAACATTCATGATGCATGAACGTGAGAACTTTTAACTCATCAAACTATGACAAGGATCATACCAGAGCAGACAACTTCACATTCACTAGCAGGCCATCAAATAGTATAACTCGCAACATACATAAATCCTTCAAGTGCAGACAAGCTCATTATCATAAGGTAAACATTAGACATCTCAACCTAGTACTCCCACGATGTAGGGCTCTATTAGCCGGAAATCTTAATACATTCACATACCTGGTCTCTTTAGCACTTGAGCTCCTTTCTCTTCAGACTTCTTCACCTAAAACATTTACATTGCAGTAGTTAAAACAAAATCCTAATAGTTCTAATCTCAAGTTATCCTAAGATTTAATAGCTAAAGCCATTCTCGAATCCTTAGCCTAACACTCTGTGCAGTTTGAAATCCAAAACCAAAACAGACAGATTCTATTATCGATAACTCAGAGGTGGTTGTTCTAAATGTCCAGAATCGATTTGATAAAAGCATTCCCAATCAAGACTTCCAATTTCTACTCGGCATTGGAGTTTGGATTCCAAATGCCGACTATTAATAAGACCACATTTTGGCATCTGTGAGTGGGATGCTTTTATCAATCGATTCTGGACATTTAGAACAACCACTTGAGTTATGATCAGAGAATTGTCTGTTTTTGTGTGGATTTCAAAATGCACAGAGTGTGTAGGCTAAGGATGCGGGAATGGCTTATAGCGATGAAATCTTAGGATAACTGGATTAGAACTATTAGGATTTTGTTTTAAATACTGCAATGTAAATGTTTTAGGGGAAGAAGTCTGAAGAGAAAGGAGCCCAAGTGCTAAGGAGACAGGTAAGTGAATGTATGTAGATTTCCGCTAATAGAGCCTACATGGGGGAGTACTAGGTTGAGATGGTTCTAATGTTACCCTTATGATATGAGCTTGGCTTGCACTGGAAGGATTTATGTCTGTTGCGAGTTATACTCTTGATGGCCTGTAGGAATGTGAAGTTGTCTGCTCGGTGAGATCCTGTCATAGTTGAGAGTTAAAAGTTCTAACGTTCATGCATCTGAATGTTTTAAGCATAAGAAAAGGTTTTAAACGCATGTTTTCATGAACAAGATATGGATATATATATAGATTATATATATATATGTATATATATAAGATTACTGTAACGTGGATGAAGTAGAGGGTGGGGGCAGTTCGGCGTCTATGTCACAGTCCAAAGAAGCAAATTGAATACGACCCGCAGTAGGAACAAGACAAACTCACTGCCGAACCCCATTTACGGCAAAAATCCTCTCTGATCCACACAACCTAAACAAAGACATAGGATTCAAAGAATATGAATGATGAATATGGATTCAATGATATGAATGATTGATAGATCAATGACTATGAATTGAGAATATGATATGATATGAATGATGAGCAGACGAAGACTCTGAATGCTGAATATGACCACATGAAGACGAATTGAAGAACAACTGCCATCTAGGACTACGAATGATGATTTCAAGTAAAGTATGACAGAAAAAGACGTATGAGCAGGGTGATTTTTCCCAAAACTAACCATCAGCATCCAGTTTAGTGTTGCATTCCTTACTAAAGCAAATAGGCTTATAGTTTAAACCTATGCTGTAGGGCGAGTTTTCAAAGTGAGGAATCCAAGGTTAATGAGGATTGTCTAAGCTTGGTTGCTGGAGGATGCTCAGGTGACGTGCAAGGCTGGATAGGCGATTAAGTTCCCTAGTTATGGCTCATAGTAGTCCGAAAAGTTTAGGATAAAAAGGACTAATAGAACGAGGATTTCTTATAACAATGGGATTTGATTTGAGGGTGTCTTAGAGCTGAATTCCGCTTTAAGGGTTATGAATGGGTTGTTTTTGCTTTAAGTCTTCCGCTTGCGTATTTGAATGAGTTTAGGACCCATACTCTTTGAGGTTATAGTACTATGTTAAGAATCGGGTGAGTTGTGATATGATCTATCGGATGAGGATTGTTTGAAGCGTATAGTGTTTTATCTGCGTATGATGGAGGATGGATGAGGCAATAAATTACGGCTGAAATCATCGGTGGATGTCCATGAGAAGGATGAACGATTGAGCTTGCCGGATGACGTCACCAGAAGATGTAGTATGTTTCCTCGCGATGATGAATGTTAATTTGTCGTATAGCGATTTCAGTGGATATGGAAGGTTATTGCTTCACGGATGATGGAAATGTTAATGGTCAGCGTTGGTGAGAGTGTAAGTGTATTTATTCCCCGGATGCTGGACTGTTATTTGTCGTCTAGCCTTAATTTGTCGTCTAGAGTTCGGTGGATGACAGTGTATTTCTTCACGGGATGCGAGAATGTTATTTTGTCGTATAGCGTTCGGTGGATGAAGCGTATTCCTTTGCCGGATGATGGGTAAATGGTATTTTTGTCGTTCTAGCGTTCGGTGGATGAGCGTATTCCCTTCACCGGATGATGTACATGTTCTTTTGTTGTCTAGGTTTTGGCGATGAAGTGTAATCTTCACCGGAGGAGTAGATGTTAAATGTTGTCTAGTGACCGGATGACGGAGTATTGTCTTACGTTTAAGGTCAGGAAAAGATTTAAATCTGTCAGTGAAGCACACATGACTACCGGTCGATCTTGGGAAATATGAACTTATGGAGAATGTACGGGACGGGCGAGGTCTTAATAGGCACGTGAATTGCACGTGACACCGGCGGATGTCTATGATGTTGAGAATCAGATGGTAGCGTGGCGGACACGGGACCATCGGTCGATGTGAGTTATAACTCTATCGGTGGAGCAGATCAAGAGAGAGAGGTTTAAAAAAAAAAAAGAAAAGAGAAAAGAGAAAATAAAGGGGGAATAATACTAACACTATGATGAATAAAGGAGGAAGCAAGAATCAATGATTAAGGATCAAGTAAGAATTTGTGGGGCGATTCCGTTGGGGTCGGTACCATATGATATCAAAGCAAAACCGGGTTTTCTAAAACCGATTCTGCAGATGCCTTCCAGCACTGACGGTCACCATGAGAACACCCAACAACTGTAATATTGATGATGCAGTATATGTCATTAAGTGAAGTATATCTGTAATGAGGATAGCAATGCTACTTGCTGCGTTGAAGAGAGACCAATGAGGATAGCACAATGCTAGTGCTCAGTGGGACAGGAGTTGGTCATGCGCCAATGTCACAGATCGACCGGATGATGACTGCTAGAGAGGAACAGGCAACGCCATACTAATGCAACTCATGATCATGGGGAGTGAGCGTTTGCCAAAGTCTTGACCACCGGTGTTTAGGGACTGTTTAAGATCTATTTAGGCTGAGGGCGGGACGTCGGAAAGATAGAAGACTGTTAAGTATGCAAAGGTTGATGAAGGAGATAAGGCACCTATGATGTATTTCATTGGAATTAGTGCAAGGAATGGTGGGACTAGATCCAGAACACCGCTAATGCCGAAGTATGACATGGGAGAGGTTAAAGATGCTTTTCTTGCACAAGTAACTCCAATAGGACTGTTGGGCCAACAAGAGAAGCGTCATGAATCTGCGACCAAACTAGCTTGTGACGGGATTAATATGCAAATTGAGGCTTTATCACGGTTTGCTCCGTTATATGAGGATGCGAGACCAGATTTACCAAGTCTGTTCAAGGACTGAAGCCAAGGCTGTACATGAAAGTGAAGACTCTGGGCTACACAATGTCCTTATGGTGAAGTGACGGCTAAGGACCTTTGGAGCTGGAAAGAGGCAGAAATGACCGGCATATGCACAGAGTCTATCGGAGAAGCCAAGGAAACTCACGAAGGACACTCAGCCGCCCACGTCAGAACAATAAGGTTGGCAGCAGCCCGCACAGAATAGGGGACCACAGACAACAACAACAAGGAATAAAGAGGACCCCCTCACCAGGAACGAAAACCAAGGAAAAGGAAAATAGGCCTCTGGCACCTTATGCCCAACTGGAGAGAACACACGCGGCTGAATTGCAAGTTGCGTTCTGGCCGCTGTTTACAAATGTGATAAGGTTGGGACATCTAGCAGAGACTGCCCCAGGACGCCAGATCCGAACGGCAAGGGTGCACAGAGTTAGCCTGGAGGATGGGAAGCGTTGCACAATACAAGTCATAAAAGGACCAGTAGATCTGTGGTTTGCTGCGTACACCACTCATAGATAGGGGAAGGCCACACCACTGTTTATATCAACTTTGTTGCTATGCAACACAACTAGACTTTTCCAGCCGAAAGCATAGATGTTATGTTACCTCAGGGCCCGGTCCCTACATTATGAACGATGTTAAAGGTGATGTTGTGTCTTAGGAAGTAAGAACAATATATGTAGAATTGATTGTAATTGACATGCAAGGATACGGAGGGGGTATTAAGAAATGGGATTGGTTAGTAGGCATTATGCACAATAAGTTGTGAGTGGGGATGGTTGAATTCGACCCCCAAATGGTGATCATTACTCATTTCAAAGCTATCGAACGATAAGCAAATACGTTATATCCTCACTAGAAATTTTACGGTACTGAAAGAATGGTTTTTGGGAGAGTTACTTAGATAGCAGAATGAATGTTCGGGTGAAGAATAAGATAGAGTTACCAAGATATCCAATAGTCAGAGAGTCCCGAGGCATTCTTGGTGATTTGCCAGGATCCCACCGGATAGAGAAATAGGGTTGTAATAGATTAGTCCCATGAGGACCTTCCGGGTATATAAGAATCATGATAGGATGGCACCGTGGAGTTTAAAGGAGTTAAAAGTCCAACTACAGGAATTAGCTAGACAAAAGGTTATACGCCTCAGCAGTCACCTTGGGGTGACACCTGTCTTATTTGTCAAAGAAGAAAGATGGTTCCCTTAAAAGTGCATAGGACTATAGCGAGCCTAAATAAGTGAAATCAGACTACGTACCCTTACCGCGGATTGATGATTGTTGACCATTGCAAGGGCAAGGGGTGTTTTCAAAAATAGAGTACGTCAGGTATTACAAACTGGAAAGTAAGGAAGGAGATATACCCAAAGACAAGCCTTCAGAACCGTTTATGGACATACGAATTCTTGGTCAGGTCATGGACGACCAATGCACATGCAGCCTGTTATGGACTTAATGAATGTGTTGTTTCAGGAGTATTTGGACAAATTTGCAATTGTGTTCATAGATGAATAGCCGCTATACTCACGGACAGAAGCTGACATGCAGGAGCCTTAAGAATAGTTGTTGACAACATTGAAGGCGCGCCAGCTCATGCCAAATTGTTTCACAGTGTGACTTTTGGTTGGCCAAGGTTAATTTCTTGGTCATGTAGTTTCCGTACTGGCATATCAGTGGACCAGACCACAATTCGGCAGTAAAGGATGGCCACAACCCAGAAGCCCAGTGAAGTCCGCAGTTTCCTGGATTGGCCAGGTATTACCAAAACGTTCATCAACGAATTTTCTATGACTAGCTAAGCCCCGACGAATTGACAAAGAAGGACACTAAGTATTTTGGACCGAAGCTTTGAGGATAGCTTACAGACATGAAGGTGAAAGTACAACAGCCCCGTATGACCTCCAAACGAAGAAGGGAAAAGTTAGCGTTATTTGTTATGCCTCAAAAGTTGGTTTGGGCTGTGGTTTTGATGCAGAAGGCAAGGTTGTCAGCGTATGCCTCTAGGCAGCTAAAGAGTAATGAACAGAAACTACCCCACCCATGATTTGAATTAAGCAGCGTTTTTTGCTTTGAAGATATGGAGACACTATTTATATGGACAGCAGTGTGCGGTGTGTCTGACCATTAAAAGTCTGACTAGTACCTCTTCAACAAAAGGAATTGAACATGTGGCAGAGGGTTGTTGGAATTTGTAAGGATTATGAATTTGAGATTCAAGTATCACTCGGGCATAGGCTAACTCTGTTAGCTGAACATGAGCAGGGTGTCAAACAACTATGGCAACCCGGGTGTAAACATGTCTATACTTTAGGACATACGGGTAGAGGTTGGAAGTGGAGGATAGTTCCAGAGTTATCAACCACTTGCTGGTTGGAACATTCAACCAACGGTTTTAGAAAAGATCAAAGAAGCACAACAGAGGACCAGAGGAGAATAACAGTCGTGAACAAGGTGAAGGGACACCCACCTCCGAGTTGAGTCTTTCCAAGGATGCGGATTCTAAGGTTAGAAATAGATAGTAGTCCTTAATTGATGAAGGATACGTAAGTAAATCTGGAGGAGGCGCATTCGGCCTCCCGTTTCGGCATCTGGAAGCACAAGTGTATCGAGACCTGAAGTTATCTTATTGGGGCCAAACTTAAAGAGAGATGTTGCTAGGTATGTAGAGTAATGTTTGGTTTGCCAACAGTTAAAGCCCGCAGAGCACCAACGACAGGAGGTACCCTGCAGCCTTACCTATTCCGAAGTGGAAGTGGTAAACTCGCTATGGATTTGTTGTAGGATGACCTAAGCAACAAGGAAATGATAGTATTGGGTTGTGATTGATGATAGATGACGAAATCAGCCGCAGTCTTACAGTAAGACAACCTACGCGATGGACAGCTTGGATCTTTATGTCAGGAAGTTCTTGTTAGGTTGCATGGAATCCCTGCATACTATTGCTCTGATCGCGATCCTCGATTCACCCGGTTTTGGAAAAGCTACAGGGCACATTAGGTCCCAAGTGTCTTTTCAGCTGCTTACACCCCGCAGACAGGGTAAATCAGAAGGACTATCCAAATACTGAGGATGTTGTTGAGGGCTTGCGTGCTAGAGTTCAGACATCTTGGAGCCGCTACCCTACCTTGGTGCGTTCTCTACCACAATATAACAGTCACCATAGGTATGGAACCTTATGAGAAGGTAGGGTAGGAACTGTAGATCACCCATGTTATTGGGATGAAAGTTGGTGAAGCAAACATCTAGGCCGAGATGTTGCAGCAAGATGTCAAGGGACAAGATTGACATATTAAGAGGGGATGATAATGCCACAAAGCCGCAGACAAGTTTGCAGACCAAAGGGAGGAGAGATTTTGAATTTGCTGTGGTGAGGAAGTTTTCGAGGTTTCACATTTAAAGGAGTACTAAGTTGCAGGAGGGGAAAAGCTTACTCCACGACTTGGACACATTCCCTGTTTAGTTAGAACGTAGACAGCTTAAAGGACTGCAGGTTGCTCCATCATTGGATTATGAAGTTCATAATGTTTTCATGCGTCAATGTTAAGAAAAATGTATCGAAGACCCCTACACAAGTGTTAAACCCAGTGATTTTGAGATGAGCCGACGTAAATATGAAGAAAAAGCCAGTGCAGATATTGGAATCCTCAGTTAAGACTCTGAGGAATAAAGAGATTCGTTGGCAAGTCTTTGGAAGAAATCATGGCATGAGAAGCCCTGGGGCGACGATCGGAATGTTAGACAAGTACCAGAGTATTGTTGATCAATTTGTCGGGGACGAAAATTTATTTAAGGAGGGGTGGATGTAAACCACCGAGTTAACGACCAGGTGCTTTTCCTAAGTATGAACGGTCATGATATTTAATCTTACAGGTTAGGACGTATACAAGCATCATTAATTTCTGGAGGATTTAAACTGGTGGGTGGCAAAGTTGAATTAATGGAGGGTGATGACCAATATAGTTAAAGAAAAAGGAAAATGTTTTAAACCGACTTGAAACACTGTAGCCGACACCTTCTTTTTCGGGATTTCTTCTCTCCCAAGGCTCTTGCTCTCTAATATAGCATACCCTCTTCGACGGTCAGTTTCTCTGCCCAATACTCGGACTAATCTTACCCGAGGTATGCCATCGGTCAAGTAGCATATATGTAAGCTTGTTAGCCCGTTTCTACTCGGCATTGGGTTTTGGAATTTTCCACTGGCGACTATAATAAAAAACATTTTGGAATCATGAGTGGGAATGCTTTTATCAAACGATTCTGGACCCCCCCCCCCCCCCCCCCCCCCCCCCCCCCCCCCCCCCCCCCCTCCCCCCCCCCCCCCCCCCCCCCCATTAGAACAACACCTGAGTTATCGATAATAGAATATGTATGTTTGGTTTTGGATTTCAAAATGCACAGGATGTTAGGCTAGATCGGCGAAGGCTTTGTATTAAATCTTAGGATAACTTGAGATTAGAAACGATTAGAATTTTGTTTTAAACTGCAATGTTAATGTTTAGGTGAAGAAGTCTGAAGAGAAAGGAGCTCAGTGCTAAGGAGGGGGACCAGGAAGTGAAGGTATTAAGATCCGGCTAATAGAGCCCTACATCGTGGGAGTACTAGGTGAGATGTCTAAGGTTCTACCTCATTGATCCTGGCTGTCTGCACGTGAAGGATTTATGTATGTTGCGAGGATATATTTGATGACCGCTAGTGAATGTGAAGTTGTTCTGCTTGGTATGACCTTGGGAATAGTTTTGATGATTTAAAGTTCTCCCGTTCATGCATCATGAAGGTTTCTCACGCATAAGACAATGTTTTTAACGCAGGTTTTTCCTAGGAACAAGATATGTAGATATAGATATATATAGTTATATATAAAGATTAGCAAAGTGGAATTAGTGAGGGTTGGGGGCTGTTCGGCGTATGCACAGTCCAAAGAACGGACATTATGAATACGACCCGCCAGGCGGAACAAGATCAAAAGCATGCCGAACCCCCTTTACCGGTACAAATCCGCTCATGATCACAAAACCTAACAAGGAATATGATCAAAGAATATGAATGTGACTATGATCCAGATTGAAGATAATATGATCAATGCTAAAGATGGACTAGACAATGATAGGAATGCTGAATATGGGACCAAGACTATGAATGATGAATATGACCAATGGATATGAAGGATGATATGATCTAGGACTAAGAATGAGGATTTCGCAAAGATAGAACAAGAAAAAGACCTTATGCAGCATGGATTTTCCCAACTATCATTAATGCATCCATGTTAGGTGCATTCTTATAAGCATATAGGCTTATAGTTTAAAACGTAGCTGTATGTTGAGACGTTTCAGGTGTGAGGGAAATCAGGTTAAAGGAGGATGTTAAAACTTGGTGCTGGAGGATGCTTCAGGTGTGACAGTGCAAGGATGGATAGGCGAGTAAGTCCCTAGTTAGGCTCATAGTAAGTCATAAAAGTGTAGGATAAACAAATGAATAGGAGACAGGATTTCTAACAAGGATCTGGATTTGGAGGGTTTGTCGTTATAGTCGAATACGATCTTAAGGGGTAGGAATGTTTGTTTTGTTAAGTCTCCGCTGGATGTATTGGAATGAGTTTAGGTACATACTATTTGAGGTTTATAGTACGATGTTATTTTACTGGGTAGTTTGTATGATCTATCGGTGAGGAGTTGAGTATAGTGTTTACTGACGCTCGGATGGAGGCTGGATGAGGCATATCCGGCTGTGTCATCGGCGGAGGTAAAGGATGAGATGATACGATGAGTCTTCCGGATGCGTCACCGGAAGATTGTAGTATGTTTCTCGCCGATGATGAAATGTTAATTTGTCATCTAGCGTGCAGGGGATGAGTGTATTTCTTTCACGGATGTGAAAATGTTTTAATTGCGTCTAGCGTTTGGTGGATGAAGTGTATGTATCCACCGGGATGCTGGGAATGTTATTTGGCGTTAGAGTTATTGGCGTATAGCGTTCGGTGGATGAAGTGTAATTTCTTCACGGATGCTGGAAGTATTTTGTCGTCTAGCGTTCGGGGATCGGGATGAAGCATATTCCTTCGCCGGATGAGTAAATGGTTTTGTCGTTAGCATTCGGTGGCTGGAGCGTATTGCTTCACGGGTGTTGTAAATGTTATGTGTAGTCTAGTGGTGGTGGCTGAGTGTAATTTCTTACCGGATGATGTAGAGTTTAAATTGGTCGTATAGTGGACGGAGACGTGAGGTATTGTCGTATCGTTAATGTCGGGAAATGTTGTAAATCGGTCACGTGAAGCACACTGATACGGTCGATATAGGGTAAATATGAACATTAGTGGAGAATGTTCGGGACCGGGCGATGTCTTTAATTAGGCAGGGGCATGCCCGTGACACGGCGGATGTCATTGTGGTTGAGATCAATGTGTCGCGCTGGGCGGACACGTGACATCGGTCCGATGGGCGTCTATAACTTATCGGTGGACTGCAGATTCAAGAGAGTTTAAAAAAGAAAAGAGTGAAAAAGAGTAAAATAAAGGGGGAAATGTAATACAACAACTGATGAATAAACGGTGTATGGAAGCAGAATCAAATGATTAAGAGATCAAATAATGAATTTGGTGGCGATTCTGTGGGGGGCGTTACAGAACCTTCCAAGCCGGAGTGGAATGCCCTAGATGATTACGCTTTCCTAAAGCAAGAGAAGAGAGAGTGCGCTGTTGTGATACACATGCATTACAGTACATACCAATCGACTCACAAAAAGCATAGTGGAAAAAATATTGTTGAAGCAAGACTATTAGGCAACTATAAAGGTAGCTCATGATCTAGGGGAGAGGCAAGATCACAGAGAGAATACCTTCTAATATACGAATAAAGATGATTAGCTGATATCGACATTTACAGATTTCTTACGTTTAAGCCCACTTTTCTAGCTATCTTGGAGCCATGCCAGTTCATTCTACATTGGGAAAAAGGGGACAGTTTTCGTCCTCCCCACCGTCACTTTGAAACGCTTAGGCAAGCAGAAAGCACTCTGTCTCGGAGGGCTAACGCGAAGATTCCATGGTGGGTTAAGGCTAATAAGTAATAGGGAATACGTTCATACTGAGCCAAACGTGCCTAGAGAGCTAACAGTAGCGATTTCAATTATTTTCCTTCCTATCCTCGGGTTTCTGAGTTTCTTGGCCCGATATTCCACCGTAACATCATATGCTTGTGGGATAGAGGGTGTATGGCGCACAGCGTGTTTTGCGTGATGTCTATTTAATCACGTGCTTGTTATGGTAGTTAGTACTGATATGTTCAGGTTACCGGTTCTTGAACGTCTGCAAATGTTTTATACAGGGATTGAAGTTAAGAAGATAAAATATGGAATGCAATGTACGGTTAAGTGTGGGACGGGGATGAATCAGTATGTACTCCGGGTATAGATGTTATATACTCTAGTTATATAATTCTGTACTCCTGGTCATACTATTACTCCTGTATGTCCTGTTGATACATGTATGTAAGCCAGTTTCTATAGCCTACTTTAACCCATGTTCATTGAATTTATGTAAAGTAATATCATGATGTGAAATTTCATTACATAGCTAGAGTCACTGCATTTGTAGTCTTACTGAGCGCTAAGGTCATAGTTGAACTACCTGTTAGGTACGGATCCTCTAGGCTGAGGGACTTTGTACCTCAGGCCGCCGAGCAAGGTCGTTGGCGGGACGAGCTCGTGGGTGTTGCGACAGTCAGGCGCATTTGACCTCGGGGGAGTGGTTTGAAGGTAGTAGTTTGCACAGTTTTTGGGAATTGAGGTGATGGAGCTGTTTTTTTGGTGGGGTTTTTAATGTTTTAAAACTATGTTCTGCAGTTGTATTTTGAAATATATGGAATCATGTGGGATTTTTCTTTTAAGTGTGCATGGATTTATCGGTTTTAAGTTGATCCTGAGTTTGATTTTCTTGAATTCGGCATAATTTTCTCACAATTAAAAGGTATTTTTGAATCGGGTTTGGTGAGGTTTGAAGCGGTTGGGTCTAAAGAGGTAGGAAGAAGTTTTGTAGAAATGTGTGAGGTGTTTATGTCGTTTCGACTTCTTGGCCTTGTCCATTTTGCCATCGTCCATTCCTATTGTCGTCCATTCTATCCTCGTCCATTCATGTGGTCCATCATGTCGGCGTACACTCCGGTTGTCGTCATTCCTATCTCTCTCAATTCTGTCGTTGTCCACTCCTGTCGCGTCCATTACTGTCCTCGTCCATTCCTGTTGTTGTCCACTCCTATTGTCGTCTATTCTGTTGTCGTCCATTCGTCATCGTCCACTCCTGTTGTCACCATTCCTCTTGTCATTCCTTGTCCCGTATAGTCTGCGTCGCTCCACTCTGGGGTGTCGTCAATTCCGGTCCTTGTCCATTCCTGTTGTCGGCCACTCTGTTTGGTGTCCATGCCTGTATCTACCATTCCTGTTCATCATCCATTCCTGTCCGTGTCCATTTATGTCCTCTTCCATCAGTCCCGTCCATTCTGTTACTCGTCCACTCTAGTCGTCGTCATTGCCTTTCCCGTCGTTCAGTAGTCTATCCGTAGTCCATTCTGTCGTCAATATGTGTTTCATTTTTTTTATGTTTCCTATCGGAGAATTAGAGTTTTAAAAAGTCAAAAAATTTAGTCCAAAATGTCAATGTCAGGGATGTCGGTTCTCGGCCGATGTGCCGGCCCGTGGGTCAAGTCGGTACAGTATGGTATAGAGCCCTAAGGTTTAAAACGGATTTTGAGACTGTCGAATGCGCAAACAACAAGTGAGATGCTCCACAAATGTAATGGTTCAAGTTCCCGTATAATTTTAAGTTTATCAATTGAGTTTATTATATTATCGGATTTTTGTAGAAATGGTGAGGAAGGGACCCAAGGTGAGACAAAGGATATGGGCAACGCCCTAGACTGTCTAACCGAGTTGGTCGGCCGTCCAAACCTGCATGATGGTCATAGGTGGTCGGGGAAGCTAATGGGGCAATAACAATCAGCGAATGCTCCACGTGACACCAGTGGGGACGGATTTTGGCAACTCCAACCGCTAGTTTTAGGATACCGACGGGACCCAAACCATGACGAGGAGTGGATCGGAAGATAGAGAGAATGAAACTACGCAGAGGTGGAAGAAAGTAAGAAAGTGATGTGTGCTACGTTCATCTGGACAAAGGATGCTGGATTTGTGGGCACATCAGGTCACGACAACAGTAGTAGGAGATGGCACGATTCAAGAGAATTTTTATAACGAGAAGATTTTGGACGGAGGTGAAGGAAGGAAAAATATGACCGAATTCTCCCGACTTTAGCAATATGGGTTCAGTGGCCGAGTAGTTTTGAAGTTGAGTCACATCCCGCTAGCACCTCATCTGGTGGCAAATCGAAGAGAAAACAAGTACACCAGTCATCCAGGTTGAAGAGGGACCTTTTACGGGAATCACAACTGGGGTTTTGCGCGGCCCCTGTATAAAAAGTTTGTGGCAAGGCGTTTGCAGTGGAATTCTTAGAGCCAAAGTTCCAAAAAAAGAGGGATTCATTCAAGGAGATCCTAATGATGCCCCGTAAACAACAAACAAAGGGGTCAGGGTGGGCAACCACAAAGCAATAGAACAAGGGCGTTAAAAGGCCAAGAGATGCTGCTTATCAGGGACAAGGGGGAAAAGCCCAAGGAAGCTCCAAGCTTCAGTATGCCGCGTTGCACCAGAGACTTCACACGGTGTGATGCAGGCTCTTTATGACCATGGCTTCTTGATGTGACAAAGAAGGTAATCACATCTGGGATGCCCGAGCCGGATAGGAGGTTGAATTGCGCGACCCAGGGTTTTTACAATGATCGAGGATGACCAGCCAGCACAAAGTACAAACAGGCAGCTAATCATAGGTACATCTTGATTTGTAATTCACTTGCTTACACTTTGTTGGAATTGGGGGCCACACATTCGGTTTGTGGCAAGTAATTTCGTGGGTAGGGTGGTTATGTATTGTGCCGTCAGATCACACCTACAGTGTTATGCTTCCATCGGAGAAGTTTCGCACTTCCCGAGCAAGGCAGTGCAGGGCTATATAGTGGTAGTGGACAAGAACGTACATGTCAATATTTCATATCGTTGAAGGATTAAATATAATTCGGGATGAGTGCTGTTTAGACATCTGCCACCATACAACTGCAGGTAGGCCAGGCTTGTGTCGTTTAGCGCCCCACCAAACTGAGCAAAGAGTTCTCCTAGTACGGCTATACCAAAGACAAACACAGCATGCCTGTTATCCTCCTAAAGCTCCACAGTGAATGAGGTAAGGATGTGTTCGATTTTCTATAGCTATATAGTGGAATGTGTTCAAAGGCAAGGGGAGGTGAGCTCCAAGATATTCTGGTAGTTTCAAAACTTCTCAGAGGTTTTGCTTTAGATGCCTTACGGGGAGTTCCCACCGAATCGTTGAGATGAAGTATGTCCTGGTGTGGAGCCAGTATCAAAAAAACTGTTATAGCATGGCGACAATAGGCCGTGAAGGAGGTTTAAAGGCTAGCTAAAGGAATTGGGTGGACAAGGACTTCGTAAGCCCTAGCTTCTCTCCTGTGAGTTGCAACAGTCCTATTGTTAGAAGGAAGGACGGGTTTACACAGTGTATTGATTACCGCGAGTGAATAAGGTGATCATCAGGAAACGTACCAGTTGCTGAGGGCATCGACGATTTATTGACCCCATTAAAGGGGCTCGGGTATTTCAAAGGTTGATTGTGCCTCGGTATTATCAATTGAAGGTAAGGACCAGTGATATTCAAAAAGAACGCCTGCAGGAACCCCAATAGGATACTAGAATTTTGGTGATGTCGTTTGGGTGACTTATGCCCCGGTGACATTGATGGACTGATGAACAGGATATTCCGAATCATGGATAAATTTGTGATCGTCTTCATCAGACGAACATCCAGGTTATTCTCGTAATGAAGGAGGCCCGAAGAGCACTTGGCGATGGGCGCGTGACGTTTGATGAGACAACACCAATTGTACGCAAAATTATCGAAGCTGTGATTCTGGTTGAAAGGATTAAGTTTTCGAGGCCACGTGGTGTCTGCAAAGGAATTTATGTGGATCCAGCCAGATTGGCTCGTGACGAATGGCCGAGGCCAAGCACTGTCAGTGAGGTACGGAGCTTATCGGGATAGCTGGTTATACAGGAAGTATATCAAAGATTTTCGTGTAGCTAACGCTATGACCAGTTAACGAAGAAGGACATCAAGTTTAAGTGGTTCTGAAGCTTGCGAGGAAAGTTTTTAGCGCTTAAGAGAAATTATACCACTGCTCCTTTGTTAGTATGGTCGGTCGAAGACGGAAAAATCAGTGATACTGCGATGCGTCAAGTTGGTTTGAGATTGCGGTATTAATGAATGAGGAAAAAGTGGGTGGCATACGGTCAAGACAATGAAAAAATTATGAGCAAAACTTACCCTACTTCTGATCTAGAGTTAGCGCAGTGTTATGCACTGAAGGTGTAACACCCAGATTTATGGGCTTTTGAAAGTATATGTATGAATAATTTTTGTAAATACGTCCGAGTAAGTCAGTTTCGTGAAAGAAAGTGTTATTAGCATCCTAATATTAATATGAATTTAAAGAAAATTTTGGAATTAAGGAGCTGCACTAATTTTACGAGAATATGGTTCTCGTAAATAAGGACTTGTGGTAAAAATGATAAAGGATGTCCGTTTTCGTACGGAAATAGTTTAATAGAACACTATAATAAGGGATTATTGGCGCGAACTAAGGACATTTAGAGAAACCGACTCGTTAGCTAATTAACGAACAAAGACGAAATGAATTAAATCAAGAGAAGGGGGTTCAAAGGGTAATTTGCAAACCAATTTAATTGGTTAAAATGACAAATCTTCCCTCATCCCTCGACAACTTTCACATTTTCCCCAGATTGTCTCCTCTCCGCGAGACTTTCTCATCGCGGAATTCTCTCTCTCCACCGGCCGCTTCGTCCGCCTATCGCTAGTTTTTTGTGTTTTCTCCTCCCCCCAACACTCTCAGTAAGGTTCTATGCTTTTGAAAAGTTTTTCGTCGTTTTCGCGTTCGTTCACGCGTAGGGTTTGTTTAGGGTTTCGTGGTTTAACACCGCTTTAGGTTAGAAACGATAGGTTTGGCGTGATAATTCTCTAGTGGAGTATTCGTAAGTGTTGGACGACATAATGAGTAGATTCGTTGGTGAAGTTTGAAACATGATGTTGAGGTTTGGAGAATCTCCATCAAATGGAGAGTTCTATGAATCTCACGAGCTCAAGGTGCTCGATATTAATGGTCTTCAAAGGCTAAAGTAGATCTTTAGAGATTCATTTAGTTAAGGTTCCGTTACTTTGGACGTTTTAAGGACGATTGTTGTGAATTTGCCTTAGGTGAAACAACGTCGTGGACGGAGCTAGAATTGTAACGACGCGAGGTAAGTTCTCTGAGCTTACTATGGCCGATTGGACTACAGACGTCGATGTCATGTCGAGGAACCTTGGTGAATTGTTGTTTAATTGTTTTGTTGGAGTAGTTAGGTTTAGTTGTTGATTAGGTAATGAGTTTGTATCGCTCTTGTGGTATATATGTTGTATGTGTACCTTAGCTTTACGTATTCATGCATTGACGTCTTTAAAATAGCATGAAAAGGATTTCTGCAAGTGGTTAAGAAAACAGGAAATGAATAATTCAAAAACTAATTTAGTAATTATGGTAACGAAAGGTGGGGGGTTCGGACACTAGTAGTTGTTTACGGATGGAAGCCGTTTTCCCCCGACAGATGGAAAGGGCTGCCACACCGCCGGCGTGTGCGGTAAACGACCACACCCGTAGGTCCATCACACGGACTGACCTGAGTTGACTTTACTTTGACTTAGCCCTCGTATTTTCAAATAAAATTTTGTCTTTTTACTATCATAATACGATAAAAGGGAAGAACAAATACCTGCCTCGATCGACCCCGATGAATAACATTAACTTAAACCATGACGGGGCATAAGAGCTCGTCAACCTTACAATCATTAAAACGAGGTTTGGTAAAAATACTTTTTGGAAAAAGTAGACTCGGTTTTTCGAGCCCTCTAAAAATTATTTAAAATACAGGGGGATCGCCGAAAGATATGTTTAAAAAGTATCGTAAAAGGGTCGTGTCGAAAACTGATTTAAAAGTCAAAATTAAAAATGCACTAACTAATACCGATACGATGTGCCCAAGCCCAATCGATCAGCCAGCTCGGGTTTTCCGACTAAAAACAACCTAACCACGACTCGATCGCTCCTGAAGCCCGAGCGATCGGGCCAGCTCGGGTTTCCGATGGAAAAATGGGAACCAAGACCAACGATCGATCGCACCAGGGGCACGATCGAATCGTGCAGGCAAATCCTAGGCGCGCCTGCCGCACGCGCACACCGCGCGCCTGCGCACGCCGCGCCCGATCCAGCGCACATCAGCGCCTGGACAGCACGCCACCAGCGCCCTTATGCATCCTTTTTCATAAATAGCCACATTTTCACTTCCAATCGCTACCCTTCACCCTAAAAAAAAAAAAAAAAAAAAAAATTCACAGCAGGCCTTGACATCGCGTCGAAGATGCCGGGGGGGAGTCGTATTGGGAGATGCGGACGCCTGCTTGACTCTCCGGAGTCGTTGATGGCGATGACTTCTAGAGGGGAATCTATTTCCGATCATGCAAGCACTCAAGAAGTGCCTTCCTATCCATAACGAACCATTAAATGGCTACTTGAGCTGGCTTCCAATACCCCTCTGTATTTCCCTGTTGCCTACCGAACAATTTTAAATTTAT
>CM039507.1:9609805-9685315 GCA_022432975.1 Begonia masoniana | reverse complement strand
GGTCAACAACAATGGAAATTTGGATATTCAATGAGGAAAGTCTATTAGCTCATCAGGCTCCCATTCTTTTCAACGAACACCACCTAGATTTTTGGCCAGTTTGCATTTTTTCGACAATTCCCAAATGTGACTTGGGCTTGAATAATTTTGTGAGTCTTTTAATTCATTTCTTTTGTGGCCTGGAACCTGCCAATTTTGACGATTTTCGAGATGAATTCGAAAACCATGATGAACACGCATTGTCAAAACCGATGGATATGCTCAGGGTAGAAGTGCTGCTGTGTCCTAAGATTAGAATAGCTAGGAGGCTGAAGGGTTACTTAACGATTGAGTGCTGATAGCAAAATGCACTGTTTCAGGTTTGTTAACTTTTTCACTAACTGATATGTTTTCTTCTTATTTGCTTTGTTCTACTTTTTCATACTGAATTTGTTTATGACATTTCAGGTTAGCAACGTCAATGACAATATCGTTAACCGTAATGAAGCGAGTGCGCATGTCGGGGGTGGGATATTTCTGGAATTCATTGTGTTCACGTCGTTTGCATTGCATTAATTTTGCTGAGAAAGCCTATGGAAATTTGTTCCTTCATATTCATCATGGCACATATCTGGAGATGTCTTCGCACATTTCATTTCGTCCCACTTAATGGTCAACAAAGTGGCCAGAACCAGAGAAGGACCCCAATCTTCCGGGTCAGAGAGAGGCCTCAACCTGGTAGGCCAAAGAAGAAAGAATTCCGATTCGATGGAGCCTTCTACACTTCTCATGGTCCGCGTGTTCTGACTTCTAAAGAAAAAAGTCTACGATGACGGGTGTAAATGTGGACGTCGGGGTTTTTTTTTTTTATCCTGTTGTTTGTATGATTTAATTTTGTGGACAAAATTCTGAATAAGGAGGGTAGAATGTAATATCCGGCTTGTACGGATTTTTGGATATATTATATCATATCATATTTGTTATATAATGACATTTTTTGTAAATATGTCAAATCAGGTCCGATTTACGAAAAGAAAGCGTCATTACGATCCAAATGGCTAATTGGAATTTAAGGAAAGTTTGGAAATTTTCGGGATAGTAACACTACATTCCGAGTAATTATGTCTATCGTAGAGTAAATGACGTTTAGTAAAAATAGTAAACGAGGTCCAAATTGCGAACGGACAGTTTTGTTAAATCCCAAATAATGAATAGGAGTTATTGGCAAACTATGGAGTTTTCGAGAATTCAACTCGTTGGACGATTAACGAACCGAAGTACGAAATCAATATAAAAGCTATAGAAGGGTAAAATTGTCATTAGCATTGAAATTATTATTTTCTATTTAAAACAAAACTCCTTCAATCACAGAACACTTGTTCTGCGATTTCAAATTCTATTTTTTTTTCCAGAGAGAGTTTCTCTCACGAACCCTCACAGCCGCGCGACGTTCTCCTTCAATCCGACCCCTGTTTCTCCTTCGTTCTTCGTGGTTCCTCCTCCTCTCGCTATCCTAGGTATGCACCTACAATCTTATGGGCTTTTATTTCGAGGTTTACGACGTTCTAGATAATTAGGGTTTCGGTTATATCGTTAAAAACGCGAATTAGGGCTCGTAATTAATAGGTTAGCCGTGATTAGGTATATATTGGACATATTGAGCGTTCCGGGACAATCTAATTCAATTGTGAAAAAAGTTTAAAATCCGAGAATTTCGAGTTTCGAGGAATTTCGTGAATCGAGAATTGAAGTGTCGAGCGTAATTGCTCAAATAAATAGCTCGATAAATTGGATTAGAACTTTAAGAAGTTTCCGTAGTTTAGGTTTTGTTGAATTTGAACGTGTAGGAGTTTAAATGCGTTTGACGGTAAACGTTCTAAATTGATTAGGTAATCAGTGCTCGTGGACGAAGTTTGGATTGCAGCGTGCACGAGGTAAGTTCTCGTGATTCCTTTCCGGCCGATTGGCCTACACCGTGCTTCGAAGTCGTTTTCGAGGATTTTGATGACGCGCTAGTTTATATTGCTTCGGTTGGTAGTTAGGTTTTATTGTTTCGTAGGTTAGGTTTCCTTTTACAGTCTTGATGGTACGTATGCTGAGTATTTAAATTATGTTATGAACTGTTCATGCATCACGTGTTTTAAAAGAAAAGCATGAAAATGAATTTCCGCACGATGTTTTTAACTTGGCGATGTGGCCTGGAGAGGGGCAGGACCTACTGTGGAGGCCGATTACGGGCTGGTCACAGTACCACATCTATTATGTACTCACAATGTGGCCTGGAGAGGGGCGGGACCTACTGTGGAGGCCGACTACGGGCTGGTCACAGTACCACATTTATTATGCACTCATACGATGGTTATGCGAGGTGGGGCTCAGGCACGGCTGTACGTGTTGTAAGCGTGTACCCCCCTCTTCTAACTGGAAAGAGTAGTCCGCCCGCTGGATGTGCTCTCTCTAGTTAGGAGGATAGATCTCGGTGATCCCTAATGAATAAGTAAAGAAAATGCTGCATGATTTCTGAACTCACACGCATAGCATAGCATGTAGTTGCATTTACTAGAGCTTACTGAGATTTTTATCTCATAGTGTTTTATGTATGGTGTAGGTGACTTAGACATCGAGGTACCAGGTGAGGACGATGTCCCTCCACCTGAGGCATGAGTCCAGTTGATCGAGGGTGGCTGCGGTGGTGTGCTGGCGCAGTCGAGGCTTCACCGACCCGTGGGGAGTATGTATAGATTTGAGGGTCTTTTTGGGGGTATTTTGGGGATAATTGATAGAATATGTATAGGATGTTTATCGTTTTGAAATTCTGGAACTGTTTGGGTTTAATTGTATTTAACGTTATATAGATATGTTTTAATTTAACTGTATTTAAACGTTATGAAAATGTTTTGAAATGTTTTAGGTTGTTACGGATTAGTCCGAGTTTTAGATATATCCACGCGGTTGGATTTCGCAAAGTCCGCTGTGAATTGGCGGAATTTAGAATATATTTTGATTGAGTTAGGTTCATAAAAATCGGATAAATGTTGAAGTGTTTAGGGTTATAGAAGTGGTGAAGTTGCTCTCTGGAATCACGTTCCAGAGAGGTGAAATTGATGAAGTGTTGAAGGAGTAGTCTTGAAGTGAAGTAGAGATCGCTGCATTTGTAGGCAGCGATCGATCTCTGCTGCAGAGCAGAGATCGATCGCAGCCCTTGCAAGCAGCGATCGATCTCTGCTGCTTGCATGAAGCAGCTGCAGCGATCGATCTCTGCAGCTGCAGAGATCGATCGCTTGCTTAATACAGCGATCGATCTCTGCAGTTGCAGAGATCGATCGCCGCCCTCATTTTGTCCAGGCGGACCATTTTGCCCTCCCAACTTTCTGAATAAGTTTTAATAATTTTTATTAAAGTTTTAAGTTTTTATTAAATGGTTTTATAATGGTTTTAAATGATTTTGAGTTCCGATTTTAATTCCGATTTCGATTCCGATTTCGATTTCGGTTTAGTTCCGCCTAGAGTTTAATTAAAGATATTGGGATAAAAAAAAATATATTACGGGAAATACGGGTACAGTATTAGGGTCGTTACAATATGGAGGTTTACGTAGAGGAGAAGATAAGAGGTAGGTTTTCTCAGCAAGTTTTGGACATTTGGCATCCAACCATTGGCTCCCTCTCACCAACCTTAATTCCTTCCCAAAGTACCCCTCCATGCATCTCTAACTAATGGTTTTGTTTAATTACACATTAGTTTGGTTTTTATGCCATTATTCAATTCAACACGAACTCTGTCGATTTGATTTCTAATTGATTTGTTATTTGGTTCGTCAGTTCGGTTTTCTCGACATCCTCTTTCTCCACAAAACGTCCCACAATTCCAATAAAATATTTATAACATTAATGGCAATTTAATCCCATTCCATAACTCAAGGGATAATTTATACAGCCAAAAATGCCGGGTGTTACATTCTAGTTTTACTTGATTTTTTAAATGTTGTTAATTTATTAAATTTGAACATAAATATTCAAAATAAAATTAGTTCTTATTTAGTTTAGTCGACTCACCTTAAAATACTCTAATTTTAATCATAATTTAATAAGGAGGATATCAGTAGTCAACTCAAGAGTAATTTCCACAAAACCCGATTGCAAAATTCTCTATTTTATTAATTTCCCTAAAAATTTAATTTTTATTCCAAATGTTAGACATTATTAAAAATTTTAAACTTTTAAATTATTTAATCTACCAACACATTTATTTTTGGACTTATACTGATGTTACTTGTTTGGGCTGATAGCCCATCCATTTCCAGGCCCTCACTTCTATTTAAATTTTAAATCTTCTATTGCTTCATTTAATATTAAATTAAGGATCAAATGACTCGGTTTGGTCTTCGGGTTAAATCGTTCTACATTCTGTATCAGGCTCTCTCTCTATTATGGGTGTTGTGATTCTTCCTCCACCTAAATATGGGCAGCAGAACTTCAAGACTAGAGATTGGCATTGTAAGAGATAGGAGGAAGGGCCCTTGGTGGAGAAAGTTCCTATCAGAAATCTAGTCATGGAGAGGTAAGGATCCTAAATCGTGGCGAGGTTCATAGACCGGACGACAGAAATCTTTTGGAATGAATCAAGACAACAAGAAAGAATTGGTGTTGGCATGTACGCACGATGAGCCAAGTTCGGGTTCTAAATGTCAAGTTCGTGCATGTTCAATTTTCAAGATCTGCCATCACACCTACTACTAATTTAGTATCATTGCTGCTATATTTGGTTAAAAAAAAAATCAGAATGCTTATATATTTGTAGTTGGATATTTATTGTCGTAGATTATATATTATTTTTCTATTTTATTGGCTTCTACAATTTCTTGATTCTTTGTAGCTTACTCTGCTTTAAATGCATTGGTTTTCTTATATTATTCTAAAACTATGAGATTTAACGTGAAAGAAAAATTATAGCACCAAATTTTGGAGAAGTGTCATCAATATCATTCTCAAACAACTCGACGCTTTTTGGAAGTAAACAGCTGATAGATATTTTTATGGAAACTAACTCGTCTGTATTTACCTTAAATATCGTTAAATCTTTCGGAATCAATTCCATAATTTTAATTAGATTTTATGAAATCATGTAATTAGAGTTTAATATCAAAGCCAATTAGAATGAAACCCTAAAAATATCTAGAATGAATTACTTAATCTTACCAAATTCGAACTCTAAGATTGTACTAAATGGAATTAATCAAATAGAAATTGAAGGAAATTTAATGAGATAACAGTTATCTACCCTATAAACCAGACGCCCAAGTACTTTCTCCCTTCTCACTTGCACACCTCGCTGACAGAGAAAATCTTCTCTCTCTGTCTTCCCCTTCCCTCGCTAATTGTTCCTCTCATCCCAATGTACATACATCAAGTTTCATAAGAAAAAAAAGTTCTTAAATTGTGGTTCCTGTTGACTTATATTATTTTTAAGTCTAACAATGTTTTTGATAATGTGTTTTTAAGTAATGTAATTTGATTGAGATTATGTTGATAAGAATAATAAGCTGATTATCGAATTAAATATATGAGATTAATGAATAAATAAATAATTAAGTTATTTGCATTTATCTGGAAATGCCCTTTGAAAATGATATTTTAGTTGTCTAATAAATCTTTTTAAGTGTTTTGAAAAATAGGGCTGAAATTGCTATATATTCTGCATGTCCTCCGATGGCAAAGAAAAGGTTACATCTTCCACCAGCTAAACGACAAAGGCGGAGCAGTTCAAAGAAAAGCCTACATCTGCCACTCGCTAAACGACAAAGCAAAGTTTACATCTTCCCCCAGCTAATCGACAAAAAACTACATCTACCGTTGGCATTTCAAAGTCTTCCAAAGATTACTTCTGCCGATAGCTACATGAAAAAGATTACATCTGCCGATAGCTACACGACAAAGATTACATTTTCCGATAGCTAGACGACAAAGTTCAAGATCCACCGCTAGCATTTCAAAGGAACATCCACCGGTGAACAGTGTCTCAGAATTACATCTATCGCTGCCAGTACCGGTCCAAGAATTATAAAGTCACGTCTACCGATACCGGTTCAAGCAGGGTAAAGTCGTATCTACCGATGGCGGTTCAAGCATTCCAAAGGCAACATCTTCCGGAGTACAGTATCTTCCACTAGAATTTAAATTTACCGCGAAGCGATAGCGAAAGTCGCCCAGAGCTTTAACTCCAGACTATTAATGGCGAAGCACGAAAGCAACTTCAGAACGCAACGGCTAACTGTCTAAGTACGGATGCTTCTCCAACGGTAATATATTTCCATATCCAGAAAGAAGCATTCAATGAAGAGAGCCGATTACCGACAGAGTCTTTAAAAGAGAAAAAGAAGCTCGGGAGAAAAATAACTTTTGCGAAAATCATTGTTGAGCCCTAACGAGCAAACTCTTGTAATCACTCTGTATTTTTTCTTCTACATCTCACTGATTCTAAACTTGAGATTCAATCTCTGAGAGAGTATAGTTTGTGCTAAAAAACTACCTACTTACTATTGTGTAAAAGGCTGTGGATTGTCGCCCGTGAAGAGCAATCCAGTTGTTGTCAAGGCAGTAGATCGACGCCTGGAAAGTTCGATCTGGTTTTCTCGTGAGGAGAAGGAAAGAATCTTCAAGGGGGAGCCTTAAAGCATGGACGTAGGCAAGCTTAGTCGAACCACGTTAAAAACTGTGGTGTCAATTTCTCTCTCTCTCTTTTTTTATTGTTTGATTATTTTCTGTTTTTTTATCAATTGAACATAAGAGAGAAATTAATTAGATTAACAAATTAATTTTAAAAAGTCTAATTCACCTCTCTCTTAGACAAATACGATCCTTCAATTGGTATCAAAGCAAGGTCATATATTGTCTAAGATACTATTACAATGGTATTCAACACAAACTCCACACACGTAGAGGGTCAAGCTATTAATAGACCTTCTTTTTTTTTTTTATGGTAGTGATTATGTATACTGGAAAGCAAGAATGAGAATATTCGTTCAAGTCATGGATTATGAGATCTGGAACTTAATAGAGAATGACCCTTTCAAGGCTATGAAGACTGATAATGGAATCAATATTCCTAAAGAGTCTCATGAATTAACAGATTCTAACAAAAGAAATCGGAGCCTAAATGCCAAGGCAATAAATACTCTATACTGTGCTCTAAATAAAGATGAATTTAATAAAGTACAAGGGTGTGAGAGCACTCAAGAGATTTGGCACCTTTTAGAGATCACACACGACGACACGAATCAAGTGAAAGAGAGCAAACTGAATATGCTTATATATGAGTATGAGCTATTTTCTATGCCTAAGGATGAATCTGTGTCTTCTATGCTTACAAGATTTACTAACATAACTAATGGTTTAAAAGTTCTTGGTAAATCTTACTCTAGTGAAGAACAGGTCAGGAAGATTCTCAGATGTCTTCCAAGAAGCTGGCAGTCGAAGGTGACTGCCATTCAGGAAGCAAACGATCTCAAAGTCCTAAAACTTGAGGAGCTCATTGGATCACTTATGACACATGAGATCACAATGAGGGAAATCGAGAAGGAGGACCTCAAGGAAAAAGAGCTCACAAACAGAAAGGATATTGCTCTGAAAGCCTCCTCTAGTAAACAGGAAGTCTCTGAGGAAGAAGAAGAAGAAGATGATGAGGATATAACTCTCATCACTAGGAGATTCAGCAAGTTTCTCCGAACGAAGAAGCTGCAAGGGAAAAGTTTTCCCAGGAATGAAAGGTAACCTAAAGACAAGAAGATTACCTGCTTTGGGTGTGGAAAGCCGGGTCACATGAAGGCCGATTGTCCACAAGCTAAAGGTCTCAAGAAATTCAAGAAGAGGGCAATAAAGGCCACATGGGACAACAGTGAGAGCGACTCATCTTCAGAAGATGAAGAAGTTGCTAATCTGTGCTTCATGGCACACGAAGATGAGGTAAGTCAATCTTCCTGTGACAGTGATAATGATGAGGGAGATTTAACAGATGCCTTCA
The DNA here is from genome assembly GCA_022432975.1 of Begonia masoniana. Lineage (NCBI taxonomy): Eukaryota > Viridiplantae > Streptophyta > Magnoliopsida > Cucurbitales > Begoniaceae > Begonia > Begonia masoniana. The sequence goes on along the minus strand of CM039507.1, from coordinate 9,677,317 downwards.
ATGACTTAGTTAAACAGTATAGTATTCTCAAAGCTAAATATAATTCTTTGAAGAAAGAAAATACAAACTTGGTTGAAAAGCATGCCAATGAGTGTAATCTGCATAATAAGGAAATTTGTGAAATTAAAGTTAGAAATGAGAATTTAAACAACATGGTTCTTAAGTTTACTAATAGCAGCAAAAAGTTGAACATGTTGTTAGGAAGCCAGAGAGTTACATTTGATAAAGCTGGATTAGGATATGATAGATTCAGCAAAAAAGAAAGTATATAAGAATTTCTTTGTTAAACCTTCTACTTGTCATGCTTGCAATGAAGTAGGGCATAAATCATATGAATGTCTTTTAAAATTTAGTAATAAATCAAGTGGTAAACTTCAATGGGTTCCTAAGGGAACCAGACCTAACACTAGGACCCAAAAGATTTGGGTACCTAAGAAGACCAATTGATAACTGTTTTGCAGGTTAACTGTTCTCCCGGGAAAAATCAATGGTATCTCGATAGTGGGTGCTCGAGATACATGACGGGAGACTCAACAAAGTTTGCTGTTGTCAACAAGAAGAAAGGAAATGTCACTTTTGGTGGAAACCAAAAGGGTAAGATTGTTGGCATCGTTAACATAGGTAATCCTTCTAATCCTATCATTGAAAATGTTCTGCTAGTAGAAGGGTTAAAACACAATCTGCTTAGCATTAGTCAATTATGTGACAAAGGATATAAAGTAATATTTAAATTAAATGAATGTGTGATTAAAGATGTAGCTAATAGTAAAATTCTGTTCAAAGGGTATAGAAAAGAGAATGTGTATATTATTAATTTGGATATCTTTGAACTTGTTGATGAAAAGTCCTTTGCTGCTAACTTGCTGGTTGATAGTTGGACTTGGCATAGGAGATTAGGTCATGTAGGTATGGATACCTTAGCTAAGATTACTAAGGATAATTTAGTTTGAGAGATTCCTAAGATATCCTTTGAGAATGATAAGCTTTGTGAAGCTTTTCAAAAGGGCAAGTAGATCAAAAGTTCCTTTGTATCAAAGAATGCAATCTCTACTTCTAAGCCTCTTCAACTTCTTCACATGGACCTCTTCGGTCCTTCTAATGTAGCCAGTCTATGTGGTAAATTCTATGCCTTTGTCATTATAAATGACTTCTCTAGGTACACATGGGTATTCTTTCTGAAGTCAAAGGATGAGACCTTTGATACATTTTTTAGCTTTAGGAAAAGAGTTCAAAATGAAAAGGAGCTCACCATTGTTGTTATTCGTAGTGATCATGGTGGATAATTTGAAAATGAGAAATTTGAACTCTTGTGTCTCAAATATGGAATTGAGCACAATTTCTCTTCCCCTACAACTCCTCAGCAAAATGGTGTTGTTGAGAGGAAGAATAGATCCCTCTAAGAGCTTGCTAGGACTATGCTAAATGAAAATTCCCTTCCAAAGTGTTTTTGGGCTGAAGCTGTTTCAACAGCTTGCTATGTGCTTAATCGGGTCTCCATAAGACCTATTCTTGAGAAAACTCCGTATGAGCTTTGGAATAGAAAAACTCCCTTTGTCAAGTATTTTAAAGCTTTTGGTTGTAAATGCTTCATTCTTAACACTAAGGATAACTTAGGAAAATTCGATTCCAAATCCGATCTTGGAATTTTTCTGGATTATTCTCTTTCCAGTAAAGCTTATAGAGTGTTCAATATGAGAACTCTAGTTGTAGAGGAATCTGTACATGTCAACTTTGATGAGTCCCCTCAGCTCACAATCAATGTGAATGAGGATGTTTCTTTAGAAAAGCATCTAGATTCTCTTTCCCTAGATAAGCCCACAGATACCTCTCAAGGAGAAAAATCTCTAGAACCCTCTTCAAATTCTCTAGATATTGTTCCTATCAAGGATGAAAATCCTGCTCTGCCTAGAGATTGGAAGTATGTCAAAAATCATCCCTTAGATGAAGTCTTAGGTGATCCTTCCTTAGGAATTAGGACTAGATCCTCTCTTAAGAACCTCTGTTCCAATGTGGCATTCATTTCTCAAATAGAGCCTAAGAAATTTGAAAAGGTCGAGAATGATGAAAATTGGATTTTGGCTATGCAAGAGGAGTTAAATCAATTTGAAAGGAGCAAGGTATGAGAACTTGTTCCATGGCCTAAGGATCATCCTATTATTGGAACTAAATGGGTTTACAAGAATAAAATGGATAAAAATGGGATTGTTGTAAGAAACAAGGCTAGACTAGTTGCTAAGGGATACTCTCAAGAAGAATATATTGATTTTGAGGAATCTTTTGCCCCTATAGCTTGATAAGAGTCAATTAGAATGCTCTTAGCTTTTGCTTGCTACAAGAACTTCACACTCTTTCAAATGGATGTAAAGAGTACAAGAACTTCACACTTTTTCAAATGGATGTAAAGAGTGCATTCTTAAATGGTTACATCACTGATGAAGTGTATGTTGAGCAACCCTTAGGATTTGAAGCCTTTGATAAACCCAATCATGTTTACAAACTTAGAAATGCTCTTTATGGTTTAAAACAAGGTCCTAGGGCTTGGTATGATAGGTTGAAGAATTTTCTTGTGGAAAAGAAATTTAAAAAAGATAAATACAGATTCAACTCTATTTACCAAGCAATCGGATGATGACATACTTATAGTTCAAATCTATGTTGATGACATTATTTTTGGATCAACTAATATCACTCTGTGTGATGAATTTTCTTTCCTAATGCAAAGTGAATTTGAAATGAGTATGATGGGGGAGCTAAAATTCTTCCTAGGATTTCAGATCAGTCAAACTCCTGATGGCATTTTCTTCTGTCAAGAAAAATACATTAAGGAGCTTCTTAATAAATTTGGTTTAGAATCTGCTAAATCCTCTAGAACTCCCATGAGTACCACAACCAAATTGGACAAAGATGAAAATGGAATATGTGTGGACATTAAGAAATATAGAGGTATGATCAGTTCTCTGTTGTACCTAACAGCTAGCAGGCCTGATATTCTATTTAGTGTATGTTTGTGTGCTAGGTTTCAAGCTGCTCCTAAAGAATCCCTCTTAAATGCAGTTAAGAGAATTTTCAAATATTTGAGTGGGACTTATGACTTAGGCTTATGGTATCCGAAGGATATTTCTTTTGATCTCATAGGATACTTAGATTCTGACTATGCTGGTAGTCTAGTTGATAGGAAAAGCAACAGTGGAATATGTCAATTCCTTGGTGAATCTTTAGTTTCCTGGTATTCTAAGAAACAAAATTTTGTTGCACTTTCAACTGCTGAGAGTGAATATATTGCTGCTGGTAGTTGCTGTGCTCAAATGCTTTGGATGAAGCAAACTCTAGAAGATTACAAACTTTTCTATGATAGGATTCCTATTCGGTGTGACAACACCAGTGCCATAAATATTTCCAAGAATACAATCCAACATTCTAGAACCAAGCATATTGAGGTTAGATATCACTTCATAAGAGATCATGTTCAAAGAGGTGATATTTCATTATAATTTGTCAATTCTGTAGATTAATTAGCTGATATCTTTACCAAGCCTTCGGATGAAAAGACCTTCAACAATATTAGAATAAGGTTAGGTCTCATTCAGATAGAGAAAAACTAAGGTTCTTCTTCGTTTGGAATTTTTTTTAATAGAGTAGAATGATCTATCCTTAGTTTTGAGTGTTTTCCTTCCTGCCTAAGACTTTCACTATGCATCGGAAGATATGAATCTTCCACTGACTGTCGGAAGATGTGCATCATCCACTGTGCACCGGTAGATATGGGCATCTATCTGGTGACACGTGTCATCCATCGGGCGATATTTTTTCATCGGTTGAAAACCCTAAGTCATTCAAACTTGCTTAATACGCTTCATTTTTTTTCGCGCTCTTTCAAAAGACCCTGCACCTTCTGTCGGTTCCTCTCTTCAAAGTTTCTCTTGCTTGGATTCTGTTGCTTCTCTCTTTCACATTTTCGTATCCAGAAAGCTGTTTCATCTATCCATGGCATCTTCATCACGGGCAGTTTCGGCACCGGCCAAGAAGAAGGCCAAAGTTTCAATTTGTCAGCCACGAGAGCTTCCTCGTGCAACTCAATGGCCATCTCTCTATTTTCTTAGTCGTGTTGCCGAAGACAGGTATCACGATGATTTTAAGCTTAAAAAACTTATTCCTAGTCGAGGTATTTTAGCTGAGGATTTAGCTGGATTTGACATAGTTGAACCCTTGAAAGATATCGGGTTATTGGAGCTATTTGATGTTGAATCTTTTTATTACCCCGTGGCTATTAAGATGTTCTATGCCAATCTTGAATTCACTTCCGACTCGTCTCAACTCTCGAGCTATGTGTATGGAAAACACATAGTTCTTACCTCTCATACCATCAATGAGATTCTAGAGTGCTCTACTTTGGATAACCGTGTTAAATTCTATGGATCTGGACTTGAGCCCCCATTTCTTGACTCTCCTGCAGGCCACCAGTTTTTGAAATCAATTGCTCTAGATCCACATCACATTCCTAATCCCTTGAAGAGCAAGCATTTAACCATACAGGCTCGGCTTCTCCATCAGATGATCGGGTATAACATAATTCCCAAGGGTGGTCATTATGATGATGTCAGTTGCATGGAGCTGTTTGTTCTTTATGCACTCTACCAAAAGACCTCTTTCGACTTGGGATTCATTGTTTTAAATAGAATGATTCAGAGTGTTTACTCTAGGACTTCATCATTTCCCTATAATCTACTTCACATGAAGATTTTTGCGAAGTTTGAAGTAGAATTTCTAGAGGAAGATGATCCCTTCCGCCTTCAACCATCCAGCTATTATTCTCTCTCCACTCTAAATCGTATGGGGATCAAGAGGACCAAAAAGGGAGACTTTGTGTTGAATGAGTCCCGCAAGAAGGTGTCTAAGGCAGCTTCTGTTAGGTTGGAGAAGAGGAAGCTTATCCTACAGGAGGATGAGTCTCTTCAAGAAGGAGGGGATGAATCTGAGATCCCTGCATTTGATAATTCACCCTCAACTTCTCAGGTGTCTCGCTCCCAACCTCCTTCTGTTCCCAGACACCCTTCCCCCACACGTACTATTGAGGCACCCTCAGTTCCATCCTATGTGCCCCTTCCACTTTTAGAGGGTCCAGCTTCTCCTCCTCCTTCCCTTATTTTGCCCTATCTGGCCGCTCCAACTCTTACTCCACCTGTTGGCCAGCTTGCACCTCAAATCCAAACATTAGCTCCTCAAGTTCAAATCTCCTCACCAAACCTCCCCACTACTCCTCAAACACCAAAAACTTATCAAAGGAGGGCATCCATCAGTGAGGATCAATTCAATGAGTTAATGACATGCATAGAAAGCTTCGGCACTGCTCTCTCATCTGTTAAAGATCAGATGAATTTATCTTTAGATGCCAAGCTCACTCAAAACAGATTGGACATGAGCATAGATCTTGACTCATTTCAGGACAGGTTGTCTAGAAGGATGGATAGACTTGAAGGCTTCTTCTCCAGGGACTTTCGGTCTATTCAGTCTGACATTCAAGGTCTTCAGCCAAAATCGCATCATCCTCTTTGTTACTCAGCGGGTTTTTCTGAAGATTTCCTCCCTCCAATCTTTCGACTTGAGGTTGACCAGGAAGTGAACTTCATGCCTTTAGATATCCAAGACGCTGAGCTTAAGTTCACTGATCCTTTTAGTTCTCCAGTCTCCGAGTCTACATCTGATCTTCCAGGGTCAATGGCTGCACTTCACGCTGCTCCTCCAGTTGAGCCTCCATCCTGTATGGACATGGTGGTGTATGGAGATTCATTTCTACCTTCTGCTCCATGTATGGACATGGTGGTGTATCAAGGACCATCTCTACCTTTTGCTCCCTGTCTGGACTTAGTGGTCTATCAAGAACCATTCCCTCTCGATATTGCATCCCTTCAAGCACTCATGGGCTCTTATCTCTTTCTGGACCTTGAAGTGCCTTCTACTATCATACAAGAGTTTTGGAAGAATTTTTTAGATTTAGATTAAATAGGCGATATTTTTTTTGCAAACAATTTTACTGCTATCCCCATATTCGGTATTCTGATTTTCCTCTTTCATTCTGATACACATGTTGTTTGCTTTCTACTGTTTTTTTTTATAATGTTAAAGGGGGAGAAAGTATTTTTGCTTTATGCACTGTGTATGCATGTTTTTGAAATCTTGCTGTGACTTTAGTATGCATGTTAGAGATTAACACTGTGTTTGGAAATTAAATTGGACTGCATACACATACTGTGGGGGAGCTAGGATTATAGGAGAGTGATTGTCAATCAATTAATACTCATAATTTGTCATCATCAAAAAGGGGGAGATTGTTGACTTATATTGTGTTTAAGTCTAACGATGTTTTTGATGATGTGTTTTTAAGTAATGTAATTTTATTGAGATTATGTTGATAAGAATAATAAGCTGATTAACGAATTAAATATATGAGATTAATGAATAAATAAATAATTAAGCTATTTGCAATTATCTGAAAATGCCCTTTGAAAAGGGTATTTTAGTTGTCTAATAAATCTGTTTAAGTGTTTAGAAAAATAGGGCTGAAATTGCTATATATTCTGCATGTCCTCCGATGGCAAAGAAAAGGTTACATCTTCCGCCAGCTAACCGACAAAGGCGGAGCAGTTCAAAGAAAAGCCTACATCTGCCACTCGCCAAACGACAAAGCAAAGTTTACATCTTCTGCCAGCTAAACGACAAAAAACTACATCTACCGCTGGCGTTTCAAAGTCTTCCAAAGATTACTTCTGCCGATAGCTACACGACAAAGATTACATCTACCGATAGCTACACTGTCACGACCCTAATACTGTACCCAATTTCCCGTACTATCATTTTTTTTTTCTTTTTACACTTTTAACTTTAACTGTACTTAAGGCGGAATCTCAATCGAAATCGAAATCGAAATTAAAATCGAAGTTTGTTTAGTAAATCGTTTAAAACAAATACTAAAACAATTAAACCAATAAAACTATTAACCAATAAATTAAAACCTTTCTTTTTTTTTTTCAAATAACATGGCGATCATGTAACACCCGGTTTCCATTAACCGATTTACCTTTTTCCATTTATAGAGAATGTTTTATAATTGAAATATGGGTGATTTAGTGATTAGGTTAACAAGTGATTGAGCAAGGAAAGAATGGTAAATTGCAATTTAGTATGGATAACGCATTTAAGGGAGGGTTTAATGAGGTTTAGCCGCCACTGTTCCCTCATTTTCCTCTTTGGGTTTTCAGCTCAAGCAGTCGAGCTCTTTAGAAGATTTTCCCTCGCCCGATCCTCCTTCAAACTAGGTAAGTTTTCCTTTCGTTATCTTGAGATTTTAGTGGCTATATAGCAGAGAGAGTACAATGCGTGTATTTTAATGAGGCCGCGAGTGTGTTGAGTTCGGGTTTAGTGTTGAGAATGTTCGGTAACCAGGGTTTCCAAACTAGCTCCTTAGGTTTCTGAACGATATAAGGTTAAGGTTAATGATGATCTAATCGGTATTCTACTTATGACATTAGGTGTACAGAGCTTCCCGAGTAGTGGTAATCGAACCATTTCCAGGAAATCCAGGTAAGTAAAGTATGCATCTGCCTTCGGGCCTACATCACAAAACAGTAGGGTTGTGCATTTTGTGATGATTTTGTATGTCATGCATCATGTTTTTGAAAGACTACGAAAATGAATTTCCATGTAAGAATGGTAAGGTATGAACTGAATGTGACAGACAAACTATTTAGGGAACTAATCTGCCCCTTAATCGAGTAGAGGATGTATGACATTGGGAGAATTGATCTCACTCCCAAGGGAACCATGGGATCAGATCAGCTATTAAGGGAATTCATCCGCCCATTAATCGAGTAGAGGATGTATGACATTGGGAGAATCGATACCACTCCCAAAGGAACAAAGGGATCAGATCAGTTTATGAACGTACGTGTATGCAACTAAGATGAGAAAGTAGAAATTGCATGTTTAGGAATTTATGTTTCAGCAATGCATTTCATTACTGCTTTACTTACTTAGCATTAGGCTAATGGATGAGTTTTGTGATGTAGGTGTTGAGGATACTACAAGTGAATTCTCTGAGTTCACTGAGGAATAGGCTGGTTGGAGGAGCACATTCATGTTTTGGCTTGGTAAACTGATGAGGCGGGTTAACTGGTGTCATTGGTCTGAAGGTTTAGTTGTAAATGTTTCAATTTGAGCATGTTGAGTTTTCATAACAGTAGTGATTTCCACAGTAGTGATTTCAATGTTCTGAATACTTTTTCTTGAGATTTTCCAGTTAATAGAATTCTGTCGGGATTAATATTGGTGGTAACTGGATTTTTAGTAATATAATGGTCTCAGTGAAGTGAGCAAGATTCTTTCCTGTAGTTAGGATTGTGTGTGTATTCCAAGGAGTAGAAGAAATGTGGTTCTGTCCTCTATCGGCAGATGTTGTGTTGGTGTTCTGTCACCTATTGGAAGATGTAGGTTTAAGTCTATCGGATGATGTCTCAGTAAACTCATCGGCAGATGCGTGCTGACGTCATCGGAAGATGTAGGTTTAAGTCTATCGGATGATGTCTCAGTAAACTCATCGGCAGATGCATGCTGACGTCATCGGAAGATGTAGGTTTAAGTCTATCGGATGATGTCTCAGTAAACTCATCGGCAGATGCGTGCTGACATCATCGGAAGTTGTAGGTTTAAGTCTATCGGATGATGTCTCAGTAAACTCATCGGCAGATGTGTGCTGACGTCATCGGAAGATGTAAGTTTAAGTCTATCGGATGATGTCTCAGTAAACTCATTGGCAGATGCGTGCTGACGTCATCAGAAGATGTAGAGTGCATTTTGTCGTTTTGCCACCGGATGATGTCTTCCATTTTCTGCCTCAGCCCCTTTTGTTGACTTTGTTCAGCGGGCGATGTATTTGACTTTTGAAACTCATTAAGTGTTTTACGATTTAAACCTTTATTCCTTTTGCCGATTATCCCCGAAATTTTAACTGAGTGTTTAAGCATTGTACATTAGGCTTGTTTAACACTATTCTTACTTAAATGATTTCCGCTGCATGTTTCGAATATTATTGTTTTGGAGATTCCGCTTATGTCAAGTTTTCAAAAAAAAATATGATTGAAATTTTAGTCATGTACGGGCATGGTGTGACGAACCGGGTTCAGATAACTCGGGGTGTTACAGTGTGGTATCAGAGACATTCAGTTAAACCGTTAAAAGATTACTCATCAGTACCAATCGTCGCATGGAAGTACTCCAACAACTGTAAGTGTTTATGTTAGCCTCAGTAATTAGATATTTATGAACATAGTTAACCTTGTACAGGAAGTGAGCTAATGGCCAGACGTCCAGGAAGACCTAGGATACCGAGGGAAATGCCAAACTTGAGGAGTGGGGAAGAACCTAGTGTTATTAGACAATTAACAGACTTGGTACGTCAGCAAACAGACTTAGTGCGTCAGCAGTCCGATCAGTTGGGGGTGTTACTGAACCGAGAGGTGCAGGTCAGTGCCAACTCAGGTTCTAGCAATGAGCATTCAGGAGACCGATTCCGAAAGCTTCAGCCGCCCACGTTTGATGGAAAATCATCTAACCCGATTGTTGCTGAAGAGTGGTTGAGGAAGATTGAAAGCATGCTCCGATGTGCCAACGTCGGAGAAGGAGACAAGGTCACTGATGTGCCCCGTAGGCCCATTACACGATCCCAGACCCGAGTTCACAATTTGACTAACACACTTGTCTCTTTTGTAGGTCATGCTTCGTGTGAAGACTTGGAGGACACCGTGGACGACTTAAAGTGGGAGATTAAAGCTGGAGACGTTGACCAACCGAAGCATCTCCTCATGTGGAAAGACTAAAGGCCCTTTAATGCTCACATAGGAATTTGTCTTCCCGAGCTTTAATATTTGTTGCTTTTTTTGAAATTTCAAACTTATTGGCAAACGTTGGCTTTCTTGTTTAAACTTTATTAGATGCATGCTAGGATTAGATGCATGTTAGGATTATATGGATGTTAGGATTAGATGAATGATAGGATTAGTTGGTGGCTTGGTTTGGCCCATTGAAGTTGAAGACATGCCCAAGCTAAAGCCCAAGCCCAAGCCCAAGCCCAAGCCCAACCCCACCATTAGGTCTATATTCATGGCATTGGTGTTTGTAACTTTTTTGGTTGATTTATGAGCACCCACGGATTTCTCTCTCAATAGAAGAAGAAGAAGCTTGGAGCAAAGAGCTTCCAAGGTAAGCTCGGTTGACAACAACCGAGGGGTTGCGCCCCCGAACCATTCTTCTAGCTGGTAGCTAGTTGGAGTGGATTTTGCCACCTCCTTCTCCACTCTTTTGAGAGCGGAAAACAGCAAGGAGTGGCCTTAACCGATTCCTTGAATCGAGTTATCTTCCTTGGAAGAAACTCTTGCCGGAAGCTCCATTGAAGCACTCACCGGCCGATTCTCGGAAAACATTATATAAATCCTTCATCTTAACGAATCTGGACCACGATTTTCACCAGCACACACCTCACTCACTTCACAAGATTCACTTAAAATTTCATTAAATTTCGAGCACGTTTGATATTTCTTTTACATTTTCCACTCTCGGTTTTCTCGGATTTGTGTCATCCGGAGCTAATGATCTTCTTCGAGTTCTTGAGTCCTATTTGCAGGTCGGAGCTCATCAGGTGGTATCAGAGCTTGGATAGCTCCCTTAGGGTGAGGGAAACCAGATCGGTTTGGTTTTCCAAACCCATTTGGTTGCCCAAAACCGAGGCACCAAAACCGGGTGCTTGCTGTTCTTCATTTTCGGTTTGGTGTTCTTGCTGTTTTTCTTACTTTCTCTTTTAGTTTCTTTTAGTTTCTTTTAGTTCTTGCAAAGATCATTTCCAGAACATTTTTATTAGTTGTCTGCAACTTTGAGCTTGAGTTTTTGAAAAGTATTCCACCATTTTCGTGTTGCTTATTTTCCTTCCCTTTTTGGTAGAACAAACCCTAACAAACTTAGTACTTGCTGTTTTCTTTCTCTTTTTGGTTTGCTGACTTGGCTGTTGTGGATCTCACTTTTCCAGCACTTAAGAACATGTTGTTATAATCACAGATCTGAGCATTAAGAAATATGTTTGATTAACATCATTTCGTGTTGCTGTTTAGTGGTTTAAGTTACTGTTTAGTGGTTTAAGTTGTCTTTTAGTATTCTAGTTTAATGCTGTTGCATATTTAAATCCGAGCTTCATGTTTATAATGTTCTGTTGATACAATCTTAGTACATTAATCTGCTGAGAATATTTGCCTTTTCATTTGAATTACATTGGTAAAGGAAAATGTTGCTAAAAGGAGTGAAAGTTAAGTAAAAGTGCATAACCTAAACTAGCCTCTACTTTTGGTGTTTGCTTTATGTCGCTTTCACTGTGTTTGGATGAGATTTAAATTAATAAGGTTCTGTTGGTAAGATATTTGCTTGTAATTGTATGTTTGGGAACATATGTATTAAGTTCACTAAAACGTTAAAGCACGTACGAATTGATTATCTCTGTTTAGTGAATTTGACCTTTCCCCACTAAAACGGCCATAACTTTTGCTACAAGTGTCAGTTTTCGACGAGCCACCTGGCAAATCGAAGCTATCGAAAAGATCTACAAGGGTGTTATATATTAACATCTATGACACCCACATTTTGACCCCAAAAAACATCGTTTAGGCCCTCAAAAATGCGTTGGCCTTCTTGTTTAAACTTTATTAGATGCATGCTAGGATTAGATGCATGTTAGGATTATATGGATGTTAGGATTAGATGAATGATAGGATTAGTTGGTGGCTTGGTTTGGCCCATTGAAGTTGAAGACATGCCCAAGCTAAAGTCCAAGCCCAAGCCCAAGCCCAAGCCCACCATTAGGTCTATATATTCATGGCATTGGTGTTTGTAACTTTTTTGGTTGATTTATGAGCACCCACGGATTTCTCTCTCAATAGAAGAAGAAGAAGCTTGGAGCAAAGAGCTTCCAAGGTAAGCTCGGTTGACAACAACCGAGGGGTTGCGCCCCCGAACCATTCTTCTAGCTTGGTAGCTAGTTGGAGTGGATTTTGCCACCTCCTTCTCCACTCTTTTGAGAGCGGAAAACAGCAAGGAGTGGCCTTAACCGATTCCTTGAATCGAGTTATCTTCCTTGGAAGAAACTCTTGCTGGAAGCTCCATTGAAGCACTCACCGGCCGATTCTAGAAAAACATTATATAAATCCTTCATCTTAACGAATCTGGACCACGATTTTCACCAGCACACACCTCACTCACTTCACAAGATTCACCTAAAATTTCATTAAATTTCGAGCACGTTTGATATTTCTTTTACATTTTCCACTCTCGGTTTTCTCGGATTTGTGTCACCCGGAGCTAACGATCTTCTTCAAGTTCTTGAGTCCTATTTGCAGGTCGGAGCTCATTAGTCACCCTGGTGACCTTTCATTTTGCTGGAGACACCCAGCTTTTGTGGGAGACAATTGAGACCACCACTGACATTCTGACTATGACTTGGTCACAGTTTAAGGACATCTTCTATGAGAAATATTTTAATAGCACAGTCCAGGCAGCAAAGAAGATAGAGTTTTTGAACTTGAAGCAGACAGGGTCTGTGGCTGAAAACGTTAGACAATTTGAGTCCCTGTCCAGATTCGCTGGACACTTTATTCACCGAAATGAAGATAAGGTGTTTCAATTCATGAATGGACTAAAACAAGAAATGTACAGAGGGGTCAAGTTTTCTGGTTATAAAGGTTTGCTCTTCAGTGATGTTGTGTCCACAGCATTGGAGGTGGAAGAAGCTGAATTGAAATGTGCTGGACTAAAGGAGGCCCCGAGAAAGTTTGTTCAACCACCGCCGCAGAGAGGAGTAAAGAGGCCCAATGAAGGCCAGCACAGCCAAGGGATAGGAAAGAAGGTACCAGATACCAAGATGTTTCCTCAGTGCCCAAAGTGTTCGAAGAATCACTCGGGCGAGTGTAGATTTGGATCGGGTAAGTGCTTCAACTGCAATAAGGTTGGACACTTGTACAAGGATTGCCCAAAGCCCCGGGTCGTTCGGTGTTTCCATTGTAACAAGGTTGGCCATGTCAACAGAGACTGCCCGGCTTTGAAGGGTGGCCCTGCCAGGATTAAGCCAAGAATATTCTCCATGATGGAGTAAGGTGGTGAGGACCAGCCTGCTGTAGTGTCAGGTACTGTATTGATTAACTCTGTACCTGCTTTTACTTTGATAGATTCAGGTGCAACTCATTCTTTTATAGCCTCTGCATTTGCTGATAAGTTAGATGTACGGTTTACTCCTTCTGAGCATGTGTATAACGTAGCATTACCTTCTGGTGAGCACATGCACTCCAGTCAAATGATGCCTGATAGTGTGGTGTTGGTAGGGAACATGAATTTGCCTGCTGATCTTATTGTTATGGACATAATGGGATTTGATGTGATCCTAGGAATGGATTTGTTGTTTAAGCATTATGCCACTATAGATTGTAGAACTGGAATTGTTAGTTTCCAACCCCCTAGTGGTTTAAACCATACTTTCCAAGCCCTAAAGAAGAGTAAGGAAATGACCGTAATGACTTCTGTTAGTTATAGATCCTCCCCTTGTAGAGAGTATTTATGCTTTTTGGCCAGTGTTTTAGACACACAAACAGTAGAAAAATCAAGCCCCAAAAATGTTTTAGTTGTCCAAGATTTTCCAGAAGTATTTCTAGATGACCTTCCTGGTTTGCCACCGGATAGGGAAATTGAATTTGTGGTAGATGTTTACCCCGGCGCTGAGCCAGTATCTAAGAATCCATATAGACTAGCACCAACAGAACTTAAAGAGTTGAAGAAACAGTTAGAGGATTTGTTGGAGAAGGGGTTCATACGCCCTAGCTTTTCACCATGGGGTGCACTTGTCCTTTTTGTCAAAAAGAAGGATGGATCAATGCGTATGTGCATAGACTATAGAGAATTGAACAAGCTAACTGTTAAGAACAAGTATCCACTGCCGAGGATTGATGATTTATTTGATCAGCTTAAAGGTGCAAGAGTTTTCTCTAAAATTGACCTCAGGTCCGGTTATTACCAGTTGAAGGTTAAATCTGAAGATATCCCAAAGACTGCCTTTCGCACAAGGTATGGACACTATGAGTTTTTGGTTATATCTTTTGGTTTGACAAATGCGCCAGCAGCTTTCATGGACCTCATGAATAGGGTGTTTCACGCTTATTTGGACAAGTTTATCATTGTATTCATAGATGAAATTTTAATCTATTCTAGAACTAAGGAGGAGCATGCAGGACACCTAAGCTTGGTGTTAGGATTGCTGAGGCAGCACCAACTTTATGCCAAATTTTCTAAGTCTGAGTTTTGGTTGAACAGAGTTCACTTTCTTGGTCATGTGATCTCCGGAGATGGGATATCTGTTGACCCAGCCAAGGTTCAAGCTGTTAGGGAATGGCCCCAACCGAAGAATGCCACTGATATCTGAAGTTTCCTTGGATTAGCAGGGTATTATAGAAAATTCATCGAGGGATTTTCAAGGATTGCCACACCCCTTACTATGTTAACAAGGAAAAATGTGAAGTATAATTGGACTGATAAATGTGAATCCAGTTTCCAGACCTTGAAGCAGAAATTGACAAACGCCCCAATTTTAACTCTTCCTGTCAAAAATGGTAAATTCAGCATTTATTATGATGCTTCCAAGGTTGGACTTGGTGGTGTATTGATGCAAGGTGGAAAGGTTATAGCTTATGCCTCTAGGCAGTTAAAAACACATGAGAAGAACTATCCTACACATGACTTAGAACTAGCTGCTGTGGTCTTTGCATTAAAGATTTGGAGGCACTACCTGTATGGACAAACCTGTGAGATATTTTCGGATTATAAAAGTCTGAAATACATTTTCACGCAAAAAGAACTGAATATGAGGCAACGTAGGTGGTTAGAGTTTGTCAAAGACTATGATTTTGAGATTAAGTACCACCGTGGCAAGGCGAATGTAGTGGCTGATGCTTTGAGTAGAGTGACCCCTTTAGTTTCTGCGTTGACTCTAGACATACCGATAGCTCTAGAGACAGAATTCCAAAGATTTAATCTGGAAGCTGTGTCTAGTGTGTCAGCCATGCTTTCGACCATATCTTTGAGGCCAACTATTTTGGAAAAAATAAAGGAAGTTCAAATGAATGACACTGAGTGTAATAAGTTTAAGTTGTGCATAGATTCTACTGACAAGGCGGATTTCAACTGCTCAGCTGATGGAATTCTCAAGTTTCGAAATAGATGGTTTGTTTCGGCTGATACCGAACTTAGAAAGGAAATCTTATCTGAGGCACATTGTAACACCCGGTTTATTAGAATTAAAATAACCAATTAATCTTCTAAGTGTGAATTTTATAGAATGAAATAGGGAGAAATAGCAATTAGGTTAATGAGTAACTAAGTGAGGGCATAAGGGTAATTGTCAATTTATATTGTGGATAACGTATTTAAGGAAAGAGTAAATGAGGTATAGCCGTCAATGCTCATTTCACTCTCGATTTTTCAGCTCAACCCAGTAGAGCTCTCCAGACGATTTCCCTTCCCGATATCCTTCAACTTAGGTAAGTTCTTTAGTTTTCTTCATGTATTGATGAATAGATAACCGAATTAGGACAATGTGAGTATTTTGGAAAAGTTGAGAGAAATAGCGGTTCGGGTTTGGAGTTTATTCGGGAATGCTCTATGAGTAGTGTTCCCAAACTAACTCCTTAGATTTCAGAATAGCTTAGATTAAGGTTTAACATTCTGTTTATGAATATAGGTGAACAAACCCCCGAAGTAGCTCTTAACCGAGCATTTGCTAGGAATCCAGGTAAGTAAAGTTTGCTTGTGCCTTCGGGCCTACATCACAGAACATTAGGATTTTTGTGTGTTTGAATATTTTCCTGTTTCATGCATCATATATTTGAAAATATACGAAAATGAGTTTACATGTTTTGATATAGTGAGGAAGTGAACATTCTGAAGTGATTTATGTGAAACATTTTCTGTTAAGGGAACTAATCCAACCCTTAATGAGCCAGGGATCATACTTTGGGAAAACTGATCCAACTCCCAATTTCGAAGTGGATCTGAACATTGATCAGTATATATATATTCAATGTTAGGAGAATTAATCCAACTCCTAATGAGACAGGGATGTTCATACTTTGGGAGAAGTGATTCAACTCCCAATTTAGAGAGGAATCCGATTATAACGATGAATATGTAACAGAGATGAGAAAAGTAGAAACTGCATGCTAGGATGACATGTCTTCAGCTTTTCATGCATTATTGCTTTACTTGCTTAGCATTAGGCTAATAGATGAGTTTTGTGATGTAGGTGAAGAAGTTTTAGCAGGTGTGTTTACTGAGTTCACGGAAGGCTAGTTGGGTTGGAGGAGTGCATCCACACAATGTTCTGGCAGCTGATGGGGCAGTTTAATTGATGTCTGTGGAGTGAAGGTTTTATTATCAATGCTTTATTTTAGATGGATCGAGTTTTCATAACAGTAGTGATTTCAGCGTTTTGGACAAATTGAGTTTTACTTTCTGATGTTGGTATTTTTCTTTGGAAATTTGAAATTTATTATTTGATGGATGTAGAGTGATGCATTGGTCTGATTTGTTTATAAAGCGATTTCAGTAGAGCAGACAAGTTCTCTTCTTAGATGGGGTCGTATAGGTATAGTTAAGAGTATTCGGAATGTCGCTCCGTCTCTATCGGTAGATGCGGTGTGTAAGTCTATCGGAAGATGAAAGTCTATCGGTAGATGCGGTGTGTAAGTCTATCGGAAGATGAAAGTCTATCGGTAGATGCGGTGTGTAAGTCTATCGGAAGATGAAAGTCTATCGGTAGATGCGGTGTGTAAGTCTATCGGAAGATGAAAGTCTGTCGGTAGATGCGGTGTGTAAGTCTATCGGAAGATGAAAGTCTACCGGTAGATGTCTTATGGAGTCACGCGTGAGGCACGTGTCGGCAGATGTAGTCTAATTGATCAGAAGATGTAGTGTGTATTTTAATTCTATCAGAAAGAATTGTATTGGCATTATCGGCGGAGGGTGTTGCGTTGTTTGTACACGTCATCGGTAGATGAAGTCTACCGAGTGATGTCTTTTGTTTTCCTTCCTTCCGGCTGACGTCATCGGCAGGAGTCTTCGGTTTTCTATTCCTGCTTCTTCCGTTGACTTAGTCGTCGGCAGATGCGTTGTCTTCTGAAACCGAAAGAGTATTTCGTGCCGTAAACCCTCATTCCTTTCGGCTGAATATTTCTTAACATTCCCAATGACTATTTTAATAATGTTTTTCACAGTTTTGTTTAACTTCATTGTTGTTCAAAAAGAATTTCCGCTGCAAGTTTTAAACATTTTGAGAAGTCTAATTTTGACTGTCGAGTGAAGCTTTGAATTTATTATCAAAATTTCTTAGTCATGATAATGTTATGGGTAGCGAACCGGGTTCAGATAACTCGGGGCGTTACAGTATGGTATCAGAGACATTCAGTTAAACTGTTCAAAAGATTACTCATCAGTGCCGATCGTTGCATGGAAGCACTCCAACAACTGTAAGTGTTTACCTTGACCTTAGTTATTAGATATTTACGAGCATACTTAACCCTGTCCAGGAATTTAGCATATGGCTAGACGACCAGGAAGACCGAGGATACCAAGAGAGGTACCAAGTCCAAGACGTGAGGAGGACTCTAGTGTGATCAGACAACTGACTGAGCTGATGCGCCAGCAGACAGACATTGTGCGTCAGCAGTCCGATCAGCTAGGTGTGTTGTTGAGTCGGGAAGCACATGGGAGTGCTAACTCTGGTTCTAACAGTGAGAATTCTGGAGATAGGTTAAGGAGACTAAGACCACCCACGTTTGATGGTCAGTCAACTGATCCAGTTATTGCTGAAGGATGGCTTAGGAAGATAGAGAGCATGTTCAGGTGTGCCAACATTGGAGAGGGAGACAAGGTCACATTGGCAACATTTCATCTGGCTGGAGATGCTCAACTTTGGTGGGAAACTATTGAGACCGCCACTGATGTTTTGGCGATGCCTTGGTCTCAATTCAAGGACATTTTCTATGAGAAGTATTTTAACAGCACTGTTCAGACTGCAAAGAAGTTGGAATTTCTGAACTTGAAGCAGACGGGGTCTGTGGCCGAGTATAGTAGACAGTTTGAGTCTCTGTCCAGGTTTGCTGGACATTTTGCTCACCAGGATGAGGATAAGGTGTTCAAATTTGTGCATGGACTTAAGCCTGAAATTTATAGAGGAGTTAAATTCTGTGGAATTAAGGGTTTGACATTAAGTGAAGTTGTGTCCACTGCCCTGGAAGTAGAAGAAGCTGAGAGGAAGTGTGCTGGACCGAAGGAAGCCCCACAAAGGTTTGTTCAGCCACATCCTCATAGAGGGATGAAGAGGCCAAGTGAAGGCCAAAGTAGCCAAGGAGAAGGAGGAAAGGTGCAGAATGTCAGGAAATTTCCTCAGTGTCCTAAGTGCGTGAAGAACCACCCCGGGGAATGCAGAATGGGATTTGGGAAATGTTTCAACTGTGAGGAGGTTGGACATACATTCAAGGAGTGCTCGAAGCCTAGAGTCACCAGATGCTTCAATTGTAACAAAGTTGGACACATTAGTAGAGACTGCCCAAATCCAAAGAGTGGCCCTGCTTTGATCAAACCAAGAATATTCTCCATGATGGAGTCAAGTGAAGAACAGCCTGCTGTTGTGTCAGGTACCATATTGATCAATTCCGTGCCTGCTTTTACTTTATTAGACTCTGGTGCAACGCACTCATTTATAGCATCTACTTTTGCCAATAAGTTAGATGTACAGTTTACCCCTTCCATGCATATGTTTAATGTCGCTTACCCTCTGGTGAAAACATGCGCTCTAACCAAGTGATGCTAGACAGTGATGTGTTAGTAGGAAATGTGAGTTTACCTGCTGATCTTATTGTTATGGATATTTTGGGATTTGATGTGATCTTAGGAATGGACTGGTTGTTTAAACACCATGCCACAATTGATTGTAGAACTGGAATAGTTAGTTTCCAACCCCCTAGTAGTTTGAAACATACCTTCCAAGCTTCAGAGAAGAGTAAGGAAATGTCTGTTATGACTTCTTTAAATTTTAGACCTTCACCATGCAAGGAGTACTTGTGCTTCTTGGCATGTGTTCTAGATACACAACTTGTAGAAAAGGCAACTCCTCAAAATATCCTTGTTGTCCAAGACTTCCCTGAAGTGTTTCTAGATGACCTTCCCGGTTTGCCACCAGATAGAGAAATTGAGTTTGTTGTAGATGTCTACCCTGGAGCTGAACCTGTGTCTAAAAATCCCTATAGGTTAGCACCTGCAGAACTCAAGGAATTAAAAGAGCAGTTGGAAGAGTTGTTAGAGAAAGGGTTCATACGCCCGAGCTTTTCACCGTGGGGTGCACCTGTCCTTTTTGTCAAAAAGAAGGATGGATCAATGCGCATGTGCATCGATTATAGAGAACTGAATAAGTTAACTGTTAAGAACAAGTATCCCCTGCCTAGGATTGATGATTTATTTGACCAGCTCAATGGAGCAAGAGTTTTCTCTAAGATTGATCTGAGGTCAGGTTATTATCAGTTGAAGGTTAAATCTGAAGATATCCCAAAGACTGCCTTTCGCACAAGGTATGGGCATTATGAGTTTTGGTTATGTCTTTTGGTTTGACAAATGCACCAGCAGCATTCATGGACCTTATGAACAGAGTGTTTCATGAGTATTTGGACAAGTTTGTCATTGTATTTATAGATGACATTCTAATCTATTCCAAAACCAAGGAGGAGCATGCAGAACACTTAAACTTAGTGTTAGGATTACTGAAACAGCACCAATTATACGCCAAGTTTTCTAAGTGTGAATTTTGGTTGGACCAAGTTCACTTTTTAGGACATGTCATTTCTGGAAATGGATTATCTGTTGATCCAGCTAAGGTTCAAGCAGTTAGGGAATGGCCCCAACCGAAGAATGCCACCGATATCAGAAGTTTTCTTGGACTAGCAGGATACTATAGAAAGTTCATTGAAGGATTTTCAAAGATTGCTACACCTCTCACTAAGTTGACTAGGAAGAATGTAAAGTACACATGGACCGATGAATGTGAACTTAGTTTCCAAACTTTGAAACAGAAACTGACCAATGCTCCTATTTTAACCCTTCCAGTTGAAGGTGGTAAGTATAGTATTTACTGTGATGCATCCAAGATTGGTCTTGGTTGTGTGTTGATGCAAGATGGAAAGGTAATAGCCTATGCTTCTAGACAGTTGAAAACTCATGAGAAGAATTACCCTACACATGACTTGGAATTAGCTGCAGTGGTTTTTGCACTTAAGATTTGGAGGCATTATCTGTATGGACAATCTTGTGAAATATTCTCAGACCATAAAAGTCTGAAATATATTTTCACTCAAAAAGAATTAAATATGAGGCAACGTAGATGGTTAGAATTTGTAAAAGATTATGATTTTGAGATCAAGTACCATCCCGGAAAAGCAAATGTTGTGGCGGATGCCTTGAGCAGGGTAGCAACATCAGCCCCGACTATGAGTTTCAGTATGCCGTTAGCCTTAGAATCTGAATTTTGAAGGTTTAATCTAGAAGCAGTATCTAGCGTATCAGCTATACTTTCGGCCATAACCTTAAGACCTACTATTCTTGAGAAGATAAAGGAAGCTCAGTCGAACGATGATGACTGTAACAAGTTCAAGTCAAGTATAGACTCCACGGACAAATCGGATTTCAACTATTCTTCCGATGGAATCCTTAAGTTCAGAAACAGATGGTTTGTTCCTGCCATTATGGAACTTCGGAATGAGATTCTTTCTGAGGCTCATTCTTCTAGATTCTCAGTTCACCCTGGGAGTACGAAGATGTATAAAGATCTTAAACAGCATTACTGGTGGCCAAGTATGAAAAGAAGTGTGGCAGAATATGTAGGATCATGTTTGTGTTGCCAACAGATTAAAGCCGAGCATCAGAGACCCTCAGGAACGTTACAACCTTTGCCAGTTCCCGAATGGAAATGGGAACAAATAACCATGGATTTTGTTGTGGGATTACCTAGAACAATTAAAGGACATGATGCAATTTGGGTAATAGTTGACCGTTTAACCAAATCAGCCCACTTCCTGCCTATGAAGATGACATACTCAATGGATCAACTTGCTGAGTTGTATGTGCACGAAATTGTTAGATTGCACGGAGTTCCAAGCACCATAGTTTCAGACCGAGATGCTAGATTCACATCTAAGTTTTGGAAGAGTTTGCATAAGGCAATGGGGACTCAGCTTAGTTTCAGTACAGCTTTCCACCCTCAAACAGATGGACAATCCGAAAGGACTATTCAGATTTTAGAAGATATGCTTCGTGCTTGTGTTTTAGATTTCCAAGGTTCCTGGAGTAAGTACCTAGCTTTAGTAGAATTTTCTTACAACAATAGTTTTCAGGCAACAATAGGAATGGCACCATACGAAGCATTGTATGGACGAAAATGCAGATCACCCTTGTATTGGGATTAAGTTGGTGAAGCACAGTTACTTGGTCCTGATATTGTGCAGCAAACTGTTGAGAAGGTTGCTCTCATCCGTCAGAGGATTTTAACAGCTCAAAGTCGACAGAAAAGCTATGCTGACAGGAGGCGCAGAGAGTTAGAGTTTGAAGTTGGTAGTGAGGTTTTTCTTAAGGTATCACCATTCAAAGGAGTTGTGAGATTTGGGAAGAGAGGGAAGCTTAACCCAAGATATGTTGGACCTTTCTCAATCTTGAAAAGGATTGGAAAATCAGCATATGAGCTGCAATTGCCAGACTCTATGGAAGGAATCCACAATGTGTTCCATATTTCTATGCTTAAGAAGTGCTTGAGGGATCCATCTCAGATTGTGGAACAGCAGAACATTGAAATTCAACCTACACTGACCTATGAGGAGAGACCAGTAAGAATCTTGGATTATGCAGTGAAAGTATTACGCAACAAGGAAGTTCCACTAGTGAAAGTCTTATGGCATAATCAGAATATAGAGGAGACAACTTGGGAACGCCAGCAAGACATGATGGACCAGCATCCAAGATTGTTCAGGTACTGAATTTTGAGGACAAAATTCTTTTAAGGAAGGTAGATTGTAACACCCGGTTTATTAGAATTAAAATAACCAATTAATCTTCTAAGTGTGAATTTTATAGAATGAAATAGGGAGAAATAGCAATTAGGTTAATGAGTAACTAAGTGAGGGCATAAGGGTAATTGTCAATTTATATTGTGGATAACGTATTTAAGGAAAGAGTAAATGAGGTATAGCCGTCAATGCTCATTTCACTCTCGATTTTTCAGCTCAACCCAGTAGAGCTCTCCAGACGATTTCCCTTCCCGATATCCTTCAACTTAGGTAAGTTCTTTAGTTTTCTTCATGTATTGATGAATAGATAACCGAATTAGGACAATGTGAGTATTTTGGAAAAGTTGAGAGAAATAGCGGTTCGGGTTTGGAGTTTATTCGGGAATGCTCTATGAGTAGTGTTCCCAAACTAACTCCTTAGATTTCAGAATAGCTTAGATTAAGGTTTAACATTCTGTTTATGAATATAGGTGAACAAACCCCCGAAGTAGCTCTTAACCGAGCATTTGCTAGGAATCCAGGTAAGTAAAGTTTGCTTGTGCCTTCGGGCCTACATCACAGAACATTAGGATTTTTGTGTGTTTGAATATTTTCCTGTTTCATGCATCATATATTTGAAAATATACGAAAATGAGTTTACATGTTTTGATATAGTGAGGAAGTGAACATTCTGAAGTGATTTATGTGAAACATTTTCTGTTAAGGGAACTAATCCAACCCTTAATGAGCCAGGGATCATACTTTGGGAAAACTGATCCAACTCCCAATTTTGAAGTGGATCTGAACATTGATCAGTATATATATATTCACTGTTAGGAGAATTAATCCAACTCCTAATGAGACAGGGATGTTCATACTTTGGGAGAAGTGATTCAACTCCCAATTTAGAGAGGAATCCGATTATAACGATGAATATGTAACAGAGATGAGAAAAGTAGAAACTGCATGCTAGGATGACATGTCTTCAGCTTTTCATGCATTATTGCTTTACTTGCTTAGCATTAGGCTAATAGATGAGTTTTGTGATGTAGGTGAAGAAGTTTTAGCAGGTGTGTTTACTGAGTTCACGGAAGGCTAGTTGGGTTGGAGGAGTGCATCCACACAATGTTCTGGCAGCTGATGGGGCAGTTTAATTGATGTCTGTGGAGTGAAGGTTTTATTATCAATGCTTTATTTTAGATGGATCGAGTTTTCATAACAGTAGTGATTTCAGCGTTTTGGACAAATTGAGTTTTACTTTCTGATGTTGGTATTTTTCTTTGGAAATTTGAAATTTATTATTTGATGGATGTAGAGTGATGCATTGGTCTGATTTGTTTATAAAGCGATTTCAGTAGAGCAGACAGGTTCTCTTCTTAGATGGGGTCGTATAGGTATAGTTAAGAGTATTCGGAATGTCGCTCCGTCTCTATCGGTAGATGCGGTGTGTAAGTCTATCGGAAGATGAAAGTCTATCGGTAGATGCGGTGTGTAAGTCTATCGGAAGATGAAAGTCTATCGGTAGATGCGGTGTGTAAGTCTATCGGAAGATGAAAGTCTATCGGTAGATGCGGTGTGTAAGTCTATCGGAAGATGAAAGTCTGTCGGTAGATGCGGTGTGTAAGTCTATCGGAAGATGAAAGTCTACCGGTAGATGTCTTATGGAGTCACGCGTGAGGCACGTGTCGGCAGATGTAGTCTAATTGATCAGAAGATGTAGTGTGTATTTTAATTCTATCAGAAAGAATTGTATTGGCATTATCGGCGGAGGGTGTTGCGTTGTTTGTACACGTCATCGGTAGATGAAGTCTACCGAGTGATGTCTTTTGTTTTCCTTCCTTCCGGCTGACGTCATCGGCAGGAGTCTTCGGTTTTCTATTCCTGCTTCTTCCGTTGACTTAGTCGTCGGCAGATGCGTTGTCTTCTGAAACCGAAAGAGTATTTCGTGCCGTAAACCCTCATTCCTTTCGGCTGAATATTTCTTAACATTCCCAATGACTATTTTAATAATGTTTTTCACAGTTTTGTTTAACTTCATTGTTGTTCAAAAAGAATTTCCGCTGCAAGTTTTAAACATTTTGAGAAGTCTAATTTTGACTGTCGAGTGAAGCTTTGAATTTATTATCAAAATTTCTTAGTCATGATAATGTTATGGGTAGCGAACCGGGTTCAGATAACTCGGGGCGTTACACACATTCCTCCAGACTTTCTGTTCATCCTGGTAGTACGAAAATGTACAGAGATCTCAAGCAACATTATTGGTGGCCAGGTATGAAGAGAAGTGTGGCAGAGTATGTGGAGTCATGTCTGGTCTGCCAGCAAGTCAAAGCTGAACATCAGAGGCCTGCTGGAACATTGCAACCCTTACCAGTTCCCGAATGGAAATGGGAACAAATAACTATAGATTTTGTTATAGGATTACCTAGAACAGTAAAAGGTCACGATGCAATTTGGGTAATAGTTGATCGTTTAACCAAATCAGCTCACTTTCTGCCAATGAAGATAACATATTCAATGGATCAATTGGCTGAGTTGTATGTGCACAAGGTTGTTAAACTGCATGGAGTTCCAAGCACCATAGTTTCAGACCGAGACTCCAGATTTACATCTAAGTTTTAGAAAAGTTTGCATTAGGCAATGGGAACACAGCTTAGTTTTAGCACGGCCTTTCATCCTCAAACTGATGGACAATCAGAGAAAACTATCCAAACGTTGGAGGATATGCTTCAAGCATGTGTACTGGAATTTCAAGGTTCTTGGAGTAAGTATATACCATTGATTGAATTCTCTTATAATAACAGTTTTCAAGCAACAATAGGCATGGCACCATACGAGGCATTATATGGACGAAAGTGCAGATCTCCGTTATATTGAGATGAAGTTGGGGAAGCACAATTGATTGGTCCTGATATTGTGCAGCAGACAGTGGAGAAGATTGCTCTTATCTGACAAAGAATCTTAACAGCTCAAAGCCGACAGAAAAGCTATGCAGACAAAAGACGAAGAGAATTAGAATTTGATGTTGGTAATGAAGTTTTCCTTAAGGTGTCACCTTTCAAAGGAGTTGTGAGATTTGGGAAAAGAGGCAAGTTGAACCCCAGATATATTGGACCTTTCCAAATCGTGAAGAGAATTGGGAAGTCGGCATATCAACTTCAGTTACCAGCCTCCTTGGAAGGAGTTCATAATGTGTTTCATGTTTCCGTGCTAAAGAAATGTGTTAGAGATCCTTCACAGATTATGGAACAGCAGAACATTGAAGTCCTTCCTACTCTTACTTATGAGGAGAAACAAGTAAGGATCTTAGAGTATGCAGTAAAGGTATTACGCAACAGAGAAGTTCTACTAGTAAAAGTCTTATGGCATAACCAGAGCGTTGAGGAGACAACTTGGGAACGCCAGCAGGACATGATGGACCAATATCCAGAACTATTCAGGTACTGAATTTTGAGGACAAAATTCTTTTAAGGAGGATAGATTGTAACACCTGGTTTCCATTAACCGATTTACCTTTTTCCATTTATAGAGAATGTTTTATAATTGAAATATGGGTGATTTAGTGATTAGGTTAACAAGTGATTGAGCAAGGACAGAATGGTAAATTGCAATTTAGTATGGATAACGCATTTAAGGGAGGGTTTAATGAGGTTTAGCCGCCACTGTTCCCTCATTTTCCTCTTTGGGTTTTCAGCTCAAGCAGTCGAGCTCTTTAGAAGATTTTCCCTCGCCCGATCCTCCTTCAAACTAGGTAAGTTTTCCTTTCGTTATCTTGAGATTTTAGTGGCTATATAGCAGAGAGAGTACAATGCGTGTATTTTAATGAGGCCGCGAGTGTGTTGAGTTCGGGTTTAGTGTTGAGAATGTTCGGTAACCAGAGTTTCCAAACTAGCTCCTTAGGTTTCTGAACGATATAAGGTAAGGTTCATGATGATCTCATAGGAATCTTCTGAACTGTGACATTATGTGTACTGAGCTTCCCTAGTATGGTATCCGACCAGTTCCAGGAAATTACCGGTAAGTAAGTATAGCATCGGCCTTCGGGCCTCCTCACAAAAACAGTAGGGTTGTGCATTTTTGTGAATGATTTTGTATGTCTACATCATGTTTTTTTGAAGACCAGGAACGAAAATGAATTTCCATGTAAGAATGGGTAATGTTGACTGAAGGTGCCAACAACCGTTTATGTAACTAATATCCGCCCCTTAATCGAGTAGAGGATGTATGACATTGGGAGAATTGATCCCACTCCCAAGGAAACCATGGGATCAGATCAGCTATTAAGGGAATTCATCCGCCCCTTAATCGAGTAGAGGATGTATGACATTGGGAGAATTGATCCCACTCCCAAGGGAACCAAGGGATCATATCAGTAAACTCATCGGCAGATGCGTGCTGACGTCATCGGAAGATGTAGGTTTAAGTCTATCGGATGATGTCTCAGTAAACTCATCGGCAGATGCGTGCTGACGTCATCGGAAGATGTAGGTTTAAGTCTATCGGATGATGTCTCAGTAAACTCATCGGCAGATGCGTGCTGACGTCATCGGAAGATGTAGGTTTAAGTCTATCGGATGATGTCTCAGTAAACTCATCGGCAGATGCGTGCTGACGTCATCGGAAGATGTAGGTTAAGTCTATCGGATGATGTCTCAGTAAACTCATCGGCAGATGCGTGCTGACGTCATCGGAAGATGTAGGTTAAGTCTATCGGATGATGTCTCAGTAAACTCATCGGCAGATGCGTGCTGACGTCATCGGAAGATGTAGGTTTAAGTCTATCGGATGATGTCTCAGTAAACTCATCGGCAGATGCGTGCTGACGTCATCGGAAGATGTAGGTTTAAGTCTATCGGATGATGTCTCAGTAAACTCATCGGCAGATGCGTGCTGACGTCATCGGAAGATGTAGGTTAAGTCTATCGGATGATGTCTCAGTAAACTCATCGGCAGATGCGTGCTGACGTCATCGGAAGATGTAGGTTAAGTCTATCGGATGATGTCTCAGTAAACTCATCGGCAGATGCGTGCTGACGTCATCGGAAGATGTAGGTTAAGTCTATCGGATGATGTCTCAGTAAACTCATCGGCAGATGCGTGCTGACGTCATCGGAAGATGTAGGTTTAAGTCTATCGGATGATGTCTCAGTAAACTCATCGGCAGATGCGTGCTGACGTCATCGGAAGATGTAGGTTAAGTCTATCGGATGATGTCTCAGTAAACTCATCGGCAGATGCGTGCTGACGTCATCGGAAGATGTAGGTTAAGTCTATCGGATGATGTCTCAGTAAACTCATCGGCAGATGCGTGCTGACGTCATCGGAAGATGTAGGTTTAAGTCTATCGGATGATGTCTCAGTAAACTCATCGGCAGATGCGTGCTGACGTCATCGGAAGATGTAGGTTAAGTCTATCGGATGATGTCTCAGTAAACTCATCGGCAGATGCGTGCTGACGTCATCGGAAGATGTAGGTTTAAGTCTATCGGATGATGTCTCAGTAAACTCATCGGCAGATGCGTGCTGACGTCATCGGAAGATGTAGGTTTAAGTCTATCGGATGATGTCTCAGTAAACTCATCGGCAGATGCGTGCTGACGTCATCGGAAGATGTAGGTTTAAGTCTATCGGATGATGTCTCAGTAAACTCATCGGCAGATGCGTGCTGACGTCATCGGAAGATGTAGGTTTAAGTCTATCGGATGATGTCTCAGTAAACTCATCGGCAGATGCGTGCTGACGTCATCGGAAGATGTAGGTTTAAGTCTATCGGATGATGTCTCAGTAAACTCATCGGCAGATGCGTGCTGACGTCATCGGAAGATGTAGGTTTAAGTCTATCGGATGATGTCTCAGTAAACTCATCGGCAGATGCGTGCTGACGTCATCGGAAGATGTAGGTTTAAGTCTATCGGATGATGTCTCAGTAAACTCATCGGCAGATGCGTGCTGACGTCATCGGAAGATGTAGGTTTAAGTCTATCGGATGATGTCTCAGTAAACTCATCGGCAGATGCGTGCTGACGTCATCGGAAGATGTAGGTTTAAGTCTATCGGATGATGTCTCAGTAAACTCATCGGCAGATGCGTGCTGACGTCATCGGAAGATGTAGGTTTAAGTCTATCGGATGATGTCTCAGTAAACTCATCGGCAGATGCGTGCTGACGTCATCGGAAGATGTAGGTTTAAGTCTATCGGATGATGTCTCAGTAAACTCATCGGCAGATGCGTGCTGACGTCATCGGAAGATGTAGGTTTAAGTCTATCGGATGATGTCTCAGTAAACTCATCGGCAGATGCGTGCTGACGTCATCGGAAGATGTAGGTTAAGTCTATCGGATGATGTCTCAGTAAACTCATCGGCAGATGCGTGCTGACGTCATCGGAAGATGTAGGTTTAAGTCTATCGGATGATGTCTCAGTAAACTCATCGGCAGATGCGTGCTGACGTCATCGGAAGATGTAGGTTAAGTCTATCGGATGATGTCTCAGTAAACTCATCGGCAGATGCGTGCTGACGTCATCGGAAGATGTAGGTTTAAGTCTATCGGATGATGTCTCAGTAAACTCATCGGCAGATGCGTGCTGACATCATCGGAAGATGTAGGTTTAAGTCTATCGGATGATGTCTCAGTAAACTCATCGGCAGATGCGTGCTGACGTCATCGGAAGATGTAGGTTTAAGTCTATCGGATGATGTCTCAGTAAACTCATCGCAGATGCGTGCTGACATCATCGGAAGATGTAGGTTTAAGTCTATCGGATGATGTCTCAGTAAACTCATCGGCAGATGCGTGCTGACGTCATCGGAAGATGTAGGTTTAAGTCTATCGGATGATGTCTCAGTAAACTCATCGGCAGATGCGTGCTGATGTCATCGGAAGATGTAGGTTTAAGTCTATCGGATGATGTCTCAATAAACTCATCGGCAGATGCGTGCTGACGTCATCGGAAGATGTAGAGTGCATTTTGTCGTTTTGCCACCGGATGATGTCTTCAATCTTCTGCCTCAGCCCCTTTGGTTGACTTTGTTCAGCAGGCGATGCGTTAGACTTTTGAAACTCATGAAGTGTTTTACGATTTAAACCTTTATTCCTTTTGCCGATTATCCCCAAAATTTTAACTGAGTGTTCAAGCATTGTACATTAGGCTTGTTTAACTTGATTCTTACTTAAACGATTTCCGCTGCAAGTTTCGAATATTATTGTTTTGGAGATTCCGCTTATGTCAAGTTTTCAAAAAAAAAAATATGATTGAAATTTTAGTCATGTACGGGCATGGTGTGACGAACCGGGTTCAGATAACTCGGGGCGTTACAGATCAGTCGCCCATAAAAGGGGCGACTGATCGCCCCTCGACGATTGCAACAGGCGACCAGTCGCCTGTTGCAAATCGCCAGTGGCGGCTGATCGCCACAATTTGTGGCGATCAGTCGCCACGCTCTCTGGATTTCTCCAGAGAGCGGCGACCAGTAACGCCTGGCAATCGCCTCTCAGCGATTGCCAGGAAGGGAGAGGCAATTGATCGCCTCCCAGAGGCGATCAATCGCCATACTCTCTGAATTTCTCCAGAGAGCACAGCTCCCCCCTTCCTTCTTCTTTCTTCCTTCATTTCCTCACACCCTGCATTTCACATTTACACCTCAACCATTACTTAACGTGCACTACTCAATTGCACAACAACTCATCCCACAACACGCATCACCCAACATTAATCAATACTCAACACAACTCTAACTTAGCCTATACACTTCCAAATTTCACGAAAACTGACCGCATGGATCGCTCTAAAATCGAGCCAATCCATACAGTCGTAAATCACCTAAAATCGTCAAATATAACCCAATCAAATCCTCAAAACGAACATCGAACATAAACATGAAATTTCCTTAAAACATCACCAAAGACATACATTATCAAATCATTCAAAACGACACACTTCTAACCTACATCCACTAAACAAATCTCAAAATATCAAACTTCTCTACATATCTTTAAAACCCCTCACATCTTTAACATCAAAAAAAATTCACATTAATTACCCAAAATATCTCGGAGCACACCACCGTCGCTGAACCTTGCCAAAACACACCCCGTCACCACGAGCACCATCCGTCTACCACCTATTCCTTGCCATCGAGAGAACTCTCACCTTCACACCTGTCACCTACATCATTCAACATAAACATTAAGCCTAGTGCTTAGCAAGGGGATGCACTATAGATGACGTATGCATGAATGCATGACTTTTCATAAAACATGTTCATTTACTTATTCTTATTCTTTTTCATTTTCAGTTAACATGGATTAAGGTTGGCATCTTGTCAGGGAGTGTAGGCCAAGTGCGTGTACATAGTCCTTTCGGCCGTATTCATAGTCCATCGCGTGGAAGTGACATTGGTTTTGTTGTTATGGCCATACAGTCACACCCAGACTTAATCATTTCTTTTCTTTTACATACATCATACATGAACGTTTCATATGACATTTGAGAAAACATGATGCATGAGGAATCTACGTATAACATATCATCAAAACATATCATCAAACAATTCACAATGTACATGGACATACATTATTCTTAACGAACTTCACAAACAACTAATAACTAACACCCTAGGCTACCCGACTCAGTAAACCCCACAATCAGAAAATCATCATCAAAATACAAAAGCCTAACGTTGACACGATGTAGGGCCTTAAGGGCCGGAAACCTAGCACCCACTTACCTGGCGTCCGTAGCTAGCCGAGCAGCGTCCAAAAGTCATTTCCACCTAAAGCATTTCACAATTAAGGGCATTAAAACCGATCCTAAATAAACGAATTCTAAACTTAAACTAAGTCTCTAGCCAAAGCAATTTCTCCTAAAACCTCTATTTTCTCAATTTAGGCATTTCATCGAGCACGTGGTGCTCACAAAATATCAAACTCCATTAATGGAGATTTTACAACCTTCAACAACCAAATATCTAACCTAAATCCGTCAATAACCACAATCTCACATAACTATCGTCAATAGTCGTAAATAGATCGTCAAAGGGAACTAATTTAAACATCCTAACTATTTCTAACCAAAATCGGAGATTTCTAACAAAACCCTAAATCGAAAATCCATCGTTAAAAACTAAACATAACTTTCCTAAAGATCGGAGCTTACCTAGAACGTCGATTGGAGAAGGAAAACCGAAGAAGAAATTGCTGGAAGGGAAGAGTTGATCGGCGATGAAGGAAAAGCCGAGGGGAAGAAAATGTCGCAAGGGAGAAAGGGAGAGAAGGCTTCACGATTCTAGAGAAGAGAAAAGAGAGAAGGGGGTATTTGTTTTAAATGAAATTTGATTTCCTAAATTACCATTTTGCCCTTAGCTCAATTCTTTGCTTAATTCCTTATTTCGTCTATCGATTTGGTTTCTCCGAAATTTCCTTAAACCTCTAAATATTCCAATTTAATCCTAGGGTTCTAACGAAACTCTCCGTTCGCAAAACCGACTTAATTTACTATTTATATGAATTAGAACACTATAGGGCTAAAAATGAAACTTAGCGTTACGCTATCGATTGGATTTCTAAAAATTTACTTATTCTTCTAAAAGTCCCTATAAATTCCTAGGGTCCTAATAAAACCTCCCGCTCACAAAACGGACCTAATTTACTTATTTAAGAAAATACCCCTTGGAGCGGAAACCCGTAAATTCTGGGCGTTACATACACGACAAAAATTACATCCGCCGATAGCTACACGACAAAGATTACATCTTCCGATAGCTAGACGACAAAGTTCAAGATCCACCGCTAAAATTTCTGATGACATCCACCGCTAGCATTTCAAAGGAACATCCACCGGTGAACAGTGTCTCAGAATTACATCTATCGCTGCCAGTACCGGTCCAAGAATTATAAAGTCACGTCTACCGATACCGGTTCAAGCATGGTAAAGTCGTATCTACCGATGGCGGTTCAAGGATTCCAAAGGCAACATCTTCGGAGTACAGTATCTTCCACCAGAATTTAAATTTACCGCGAAGCGATAGCGAAAGTCGCCCAGAGCTTTAACTCCAGACTATTAATGGTGAAGCACGAAAGCAACTTTAGAACGCAACGGCTAGCTATCTAAGTACGGATGCTTCTCCAACGGCAATATATTTCCATATCCAGAAAGAAGCATTCAATGAAGAGAGCCGATTACAGACAGAGTCTTTAAAAGAGAAAAAGAAGCTCGGGAGAAAAATAACTTTTGCTGAAAATCATTGTTGAGCCCTAACGAGCAAACTCTTGTAATCACTCTGTATTTTTTCTTCTACATCTCACTGATTCTAAACTTGAGATTCAATCTCTGAGAGAGTATAGTTTGTGCTAAAAAACTACCTACTTACTATTGTGTAAAAGGCTGTGGATTGTCGCCCGTGAAGAGCAATCCAGTTGTTGTCAAGGCAGTAGATCGACGCCTGGAAAGTTCGATCTGGTTTTCTCGTGAGGAGAAGGAAAGAATCTTCAAGGGGGAGCCTTAAAGCATGGACGTAGGCAAGCTTAGTCGAACCACGTTAAAAACTGTGGTGTCAATTTCTCTCTCTCTCTTTTTTTATTGTTTGATTATTTTCTGTTTTTTTATCAATTGAACATAAGAGAGAAATTAATTAGATTAACAAATTAATTTTAAAAAGTCTAATTCACCTCTCTCTTAGACAAATACGATTCTTCAGTTCCGGCCAGCACATAGTTCTGGTTCAGTTCTAAAACTACAAAAAAAAAAAAAATGGCAAAGATGAAGTAGAGTTGAATAAAATAAATCCATGGAAGACTTGTTCAATGAGAGATGGACATAGAGAGTCTTTCAAGACAACTAGGAGTGGGCGCGGTCCGAGCTGATTCTGGTTCCGGACGGAACTATAATCATAACCATAACCAAACTGCCAATTTTGAGATTTTTTTTCAGTCCCAAAACGGACACTAAGATGAGCTGGTACCAAACCGGGACCGAACCAAAGTTTTCGGTCCGGTTCCAGTTCCTTCCAAAAGTTTTATTTTTTTTTTAATTTAAAAAAAATAGAAATAAATCGAAAAAATGAAAAATAAAATCCATATCTATTAAATTCAACTATTCAACGTTAAAACTAAATCCAACATACTAAATTCAACTATCCAATATTAAAATTAAATCTAACATTAAAAAATAAATAAAAATACTTTAAAATCCAAATAAAATAGTATTTTTGATTTTTTCGGTTCTTCGAGATTTTTGCATCTGGACCATAGACTACAAGATTTTGAATGTGTGAACCAGTCTCGAACCGTCTATCATGTAGAACTGACCCAAACCAAACCAAATTGCTCGGTCTGATCCCACAGTTCCGGGCCGATTCTACCCACTTCTATAGACAATAACTACATGATCTTAGGATTGGGGAAGACCAAGAGGTGCTTAATTTAAATTACATTTTATAATATCATACAAAAGTTCAATATCAAAAGCCAATTACAATGAAACCGTATAAATTTGTAGAATCAAATTACTTAATCTTACATAAATTCAAACTCTAAGATTGTGCTAAATGGGATAGTTAAATAGAGGTTAAAGGAAATGTAATGAGATCATACTTGTTAAAACCCTATCCAATTCCTAGTAATAGATGATATTTTATTTTTGAAATATTATCAAAAAGGTCATTCAAAAAGTTTTAAAAAAGAATAATAGCTTCACTAGAAGAAATGAGATAGTCAAACTTAATTCTATAAATACACGTATTGCTTCTCCTATTTTCACCATAACATAGTTTAAACACGCACTCGCACTATCTACTCCCATTCAAAACTATCTACATCCATCATAAATAAATTTTTGACAAAACAATTAAACCAAATCACTAAACCATCAAAACATAACCTATGTATTCAAAACAATCAAATCCTTTATCAAAATACTTCCATACGTCAAAACACAGTTTATCAAAATGTTCAAATCCCTACATTCCTATGTATGTACTTAAACGAAACATAAACATACTAGCCACCGTCATAATGGTCCTAACAAATGCCCGATCATGCCATGGACGTACTCCTTCAACTGCGTCCCTTAATCCAGTACAGGTTCGCGTATCTCACCACTTAGCTCTTCTTCACCTACATCACAAAATTCAAACTATAAGCCTAATGCTTAGTAAATAGTGCAATAATGAAATGAAAACAGTTCACATATCTCTTAACACATGATGTTTCTACATACTTGTTGCGCTTTCATTTTTGTATGATCCTCATACTAGATGGGAAGCGGATCACTTTTCCCAAATCATACCTATCAGATTCTCATACTCATTTGAAGGGCGAATCACTTCCTCCAAAGACATGCCTCGACCCTCATACTAGATGGGAAGCGGGTCACTTTACTCAAATCATCAATTCTCAGACTCATTTGAGGGGCGAATTACTTCCCTCAAAGATTCATATTCGTTTCGTTCCGTTTCGTTTCATATCATACTCATTTTCGTATGATCCTCATACTAGATGGGAAGCGGATCATTTTTCCCAAATCATACCTGTCAGATTCTCATACTCATTTGAAAGGCGAATCACTTCCTCCAAAGACAAGCCTTGACCCTCATACTAGATGGGAAGTAGGTCACTTTTCCTAAATCATCAATTCTCATACTCATTTAAGAGACGAATTACTTCCCTAAAAAATTCATACTCATTTCGTTCCGTTTCGTTTCATATCGAACCATGCTGTTTCATAAAACATATGCAAATTCATTTTCGTATCTTTTCAAAACATGATGCATGAAATAAGAAACATACAATAAACATACAACATAACCCTAACATTCTGTGATGTAGGCCAAAAGGCGAAAACATGCATACACTACTTACTTGGCGTACTTAGCAATTTAGTCAACTTGTTCACTTAACCTTGAAACTTGATAATCTATTAACATAAACATCACCATTAACATCCATTATTTTATTTCCATAACCATTATACCAATCACATTATCATAACATAACCAATTCATACTTAATCTAAACCAATTCATACTTAATCTAAAGGAAAACATACATAAGTCTCCACTCAATCCAAGCATGGTACTTTAACATAAAACATACCCTTAAATTCATTCAACAATTCATATTATATGCTCATAACAACTTCATCCAACCATCAACATACATCACAATTCATAATTTGCCCAAAAGAATGCATACTTAAATCCTAACTCCAACCAAGTATCCAACAGAGCAGTTTAGCATAAAACAATCTCATTCAATTGAACACATAGATCTTAACTCAATCCAAGCATCCAACAAGGCAATTTAACATAAAAACAAACAAATTCATTGCTACCTGATAACAAACCCAAACTTTACTAAATCATTCAAACTCCATTCACAATGACCTTAATGTCAAAAGCCATCAATTTAAACCAATTCATGCTTGTTTTCACTTAAACCCAAAATTGACCAAAGATTTTGTCCAAACTTCAAATTATCATAGCTAATTGAATTCTCAACCAAATTTAACGATTCAAGGGGCTATGAAATCCTTAAGAAATCTACTTTCACATGGCATAATCCATTTAGCAAACAAAATCCAATAGATTGGCCAAAAATCCCCAAAGTTCAAACAATCCTAACATTTTTCAGTTTTTTGCACATTTAAATCATCAACCAAACTTCAAATAGTTTCCAATACAACCATCAATATGTTTTCATATTTTAATTGAGCATCCAATAAGAGAAAATACAGCAACTCAATCAAAATTTTTATGCTTAAACTCCAAATCCGAAGAAACCCTAACTTGTCCAACACACTCATTCAAAACTTTCCAAAAATCCAATCCAAGACAACCCCTAATGCCATTCTATCATCCATAAGCTAAAAGACATTTAACTTATCTTAGAGAGGTTCGAAACTCACCTTGAAGCCCTTGGAGAAAATTTTGATTTGTCATCCAAACACCGAAACGTGCAAGAGAGAGAGAGCTTTGAAGAGAGAGAGAGAGAGAGAGAGAGAGAGAAAGAGAAGGAGAGCTTTGAAGAGAGAAGGAACCCGTGCGGGAAGAGGAGAGGAATGGCGTGAGAGGGAGAAGGCTTCAGCTGAAGGAATTTTTTTTTTTTTTTTTTTTTTTTTTTTATCAATTGTGGGTAGCTTCTTGAGGAAGCCAAAATGAGGTGTCAATTTCTCATTGGTCTTTCAACAACTACCTTAATTTCTTCCAAATTCGCTTTCCCTTTTTCTAACCAAATGTTAAACTCTTAACTCGTCTTGGTTCGTTTGTAATCCAGTTACCCTATTAACCTCCATTAGTATTTTCTACATTAAAATTGAGAAATTTAGGACGTAATTATTGTGCATTAAAAGCAAATTTATTCAATAAGTTTTCTGGGTGTTACATTCCACACTCCTTAATTAAAATTTTATCCTCAAAATTTGCTTATAGCTTAAGGGTCTCTCAATTTCTTAATTCACTTGTCCTTAAAACAACCTATTATATCCTTAATGAACTCAGTTGGGTAGAGAATCCCTCAAATTTGACGTTATCTAACAATCCCTCACTATATGTAATTTGAGTAATTATAGCTTTGATTATTTATCAAGTACTACCTAACTCTTATACTCCCACATTCATTCATTCTAAACGACATATTCCAATACTTCATCATCAAAATCTGCTTACCAATTATCTCTCTCATTATGTCCTCGAATGTAATTATCATAACTACGTTCACTGCACTCGATTTGTTAAACTTAAATCTCCATTATCCCCAAATACAATCAAGTCTCTAGGTCTAAAAATTAAATAACTATAAACTATTCACCCTAACCTTAAATCGTTCACGTATTCATTGGCTTCGACTTTGTTAAATACAAGTTGAACCCTTTGAAATCTCCTTACTTAGCCTCAGTTCTAAGTTTATTTGAACAATCTTCATGTAAATCCCCGCTCTCCTTATTCGATATCCTCAAAATTTCTCAAATCACACATCATTAAATACTTAAAAGATAAATTTCTTATCTTAACTCCTCATTTAATCTAACAAATCCCTAAAACCACGTATAATTACTTCAAATTGTTCCTGAAGCTTCTATACTTATACTAAAATCAATTCACACAAAGGATTTTGTAACACCCAATATTTTGGCCATGTAATTATCCCTTGAAGTATTAAATGAGATTAATTTTATATTAATATAATGAATATTTTATTGAAATTTCTTTGAATGTTTAGTGGAAAAAGAGGATTTCAGAGAAACCGAATCGACGAGCTAAATAGCGAATTAGTTAGAAACCAATTGAGGGACAAATTGGGAAGACAATTAACGTGGTTGGGAGGGAGCCAATGAGGGAGTGCCACTTGACCAAGCTTGTGGAAGAAGCCACGCTTTTCTCTTCCTCTATTCTCTTCTCTTCTCTTCTACGTAAAACTCTCATTTTTCCTCTCTTCTCTGATTTCTCTCTTCCAGACGACTGTGCGACGATTTTCAAACTTCATATTCTCCTGTTTTCTCCCATTTTCTCCGTTAAAGGTTCGTTAATCGCAAAGGATGTACATGCGAGGCTTGCAACTCTATGGTATCAGGTAAGTTCATGCGTATAGGTTTGGCCCTTAAGGCCCTACATCACGGAGGTACTAGGTTTTTGGTTACCGGGTAGTTAGGTCATAGGTTACGTTCTAAGTTAAATGTGTTTCGCTTTATGTCTTGCTTTGATATCACACATAAGAGTAGACAATCCGGGTGTTCTCTCCCCTTACTGTGACCTTCCTCTTGAACTGGTCATGGTAGGCGTGTCATCTATAGTAGTTGCCTGCAGGCTGACTAGATCGTTTTGGGACATAGTCTTTGGTCGGGCGATGTCTCTATCGATCAAAAAGGCTAAAATCATGCGTTATTTTGCTACTTTAAAGCCCAATAAGGGAATCAGTCACGAGGAACCTCGAAATGGTATTAAATCTACTTTGTTCTTCCATCTGTTGGGAACAACAGAGAAAGGAATAAGTGGCAGAAATCGAGGCGCTAGGCTGACGAATAGAGATAAATATGAGTTTTTCGTCAGCTGATTAGCTCCCATTGGGAACGGGACCAGCAGGGGGAGGAATCATGGAAGAAATTCCCTATAGCTGAAAGTCAAGTTAATAGTAGGAGTCAAAACTGTTGACTTTGAATCTTATTGATTTAAGTTATTTATTTAATTGAACAGTAACTATCGAATTTATAGTTCTTTCGTCATCCTCAACAGATACTTATATTGCAACTAGAACTCTTCCATTTCTCTTTCTTCAATTCACAGCTACTAGAGCAACTAAACCATCAGAGGGAATGCTTTGACTTTCAGCTAGTATAGAACCTGTAACACCCGAGTTAACGACCAGGTGATTTTCCTAACTGTATTAACGGTCATGAATATTTAATCTTTACAGTTACGGACTTATACCAAGAATAATTAATTTCATGTGGATTTAAACTAGGTTGGGTGGCAAAGTTGTAATAATGGAGGGTGATGACCAATATATAAAGAAAAAGGAAATGTTTTAAACCTCACTTGAACCACTGTAGCCGACACCTTCTTTTTCGATGATTTCTTCTCTCCCAAGCTCTTGCTCTCTGCTTCCAGCATACCCTCTTCGACGATCAGTTTCTCTGCCACTACTCGACTACTCTGTGCCCGAGGTATGCAATAGTCAATGTAGCTATCTGTTAGCTTGTTAGCCCAATTTTCTACTCGGCATTGGAGTTTTGGATTTTCCAAATGCCGACTATTAATAAGAACATTTGGAATCTGTGAGTGGGAATGCTTTTATCAAATCGATTCTGGACATTTAGAACAACCACCTCTGAGTTATCGATAATAGAATCTGTCTGTTTTGGTTTTGGATTTCAAACTGCACAGAGTGTTAGGCTAAGGATTCGGGAATGGCTTTAGCTATTAAATCTTAGGATAACTTGAGATTAGAACTATTAGGATTTTGTTTTAACTACTGCAATGTAAATGTTTTAGGTGAAGAAGTCTGAAGAGAAAGGAGCTCAAGTGCTAAGGAGACCAGGTAAGTGAATGTATTAAGATTTCCGGCTAATAGAGCCCTACATCGTGGGAGTACTAGGTTGAGATGTCTAATGTTTACCTTATGATAATGAGCTTGTCTGCACTTGAAGGATTTATGTATGTTGCGAGTTATACTATTTGATGGCCTGCTAGTGAATGTGAAGTTGTCTGCTCTGGTATGATCCTTGTCATAGTTTGATGAGTTAAAAGTTCTCACGTTCATGCATCATGAATGTTTTTTAAGCATAAGAAAATGTTTTAACGCATGTTTTCCATGAACAAGATATGTATATATATATATATATATATATATATGTATATATATAAGATTTATGTAACGTGGATTAAGTGAGGGTTGGGGGCAGTTCGGCGTATGTCACAGTCCAAAGAAGAACATATGAATACGACCCGCAGTAGGGAACAAGATCAAACTCACTGCCGAACCCCCTTTACCGGCACAAATCCTCTCTTGATCCACACAACCTAAACAAAGAATATGATCAAAGAATATGAATGATGAATATGATCAATGACTATGAATGATGAATATGATCAATGACTATGAATGATGAATATGATCAATGACTATGAATGATGAATATGACTAATGACTATGAATGATGAATATGACCAATGACTATGAATGATGAATATGATCTATGACTACGAATGATGATTTCAAGTAAAGATATGAACAAGAAAAAGACTTATGAGCATGTGATTTTCCCAAACTATACATTCATGCATCCATGTTAGTGTTGCATTCCTTACTAAGCAATAGGCTTATAGTTTAAACCTTATGATGTAGGTGACGAGTTTTCAAGTGAGGAACTCAAGGTTAATGAGGATGTCTAAGCTTGGTTGCTGGAGGATGCTCAGTGTGACAGTGCAAGGCTGGATAGGCGATTAAGTTCCCTAGTTATGCTCATAGTAAGTCAGAAAAGTTTATGATAAACAAATGACTAAGTAGAACAGGATTTCTTATAACAATGGGATTTGGATTTGAAGGGTTTGTCTTTAGAGTCTGAATACGATCTTAAGGGTTATCGAATGGTTTGTTTTGCTTAAGTCTTCCGCTATGCGTATTTTGAATGAGTTTATGACCCATACTCTTTGAGGTTTATAGTTACTATGTTAAGAATCGGGTGAGTTGTGATATGATCTATCGGATGAGGATGTTTGATGATTATAGTGTTTTACTGCCGTATGATGGAGGCTGGATGAGGCAATAATCCGGCTGACATCATCGGTGGATGTCAAATGATGGAAGATGAACGATTGAGTCTTCCGGATGACGTCACCAGAAGATGTAGTATGTTTCCTCGCCGATGATGTAAATGTTAATTTGTCGTCTAGCGTTCAGTGGATGAAGTGTATTTCTTCACCGGATGCTGGAAATGTTAATTGTCGTCTAGCGTTTGGTGGATGAAGTGTATTTATTCACCGGATGCTGGGAATGTTATTTTGTCGTCTAGCATTAATTTGTCGTCTAGCGTTCGGTGGATGAAGTGTATTTCTTCACCGGATGCTGAGAATGTTATTTTGTCGTCTAGCGTTCGGTGGATGAAGCGTATTCCTTTGCCGGATGATGTAAATGGTATTTTGTCGTCTAGCGTTCGGTGGATTGAGCGTATTCCTTCACCGGATGATGTAAATGTTATTTTGTCGTCTAGTGTTTGGTCGATGAAGTGTAATTCTTCACCGGATGATGTAGATGTTAAATTGTTGTCTAGTGACCGGATGACGTGAGTATTGTCTTATCGTTTAATGTCAGGAAATATTTTAAATCGGTCACGTGAAGCACACATGACTACCGGTCGATATATGGTAAATATGAACATTTAGTGAGAATGTTCGGGACCGGGCGATGTCTTTAATTAGGCACGTGCATTGCACGTGACCACCGGCGGATGTCTATTGCTGGTTGAGATCAGATGTGTCGCGTGGCGGA
This sequence comes from Begonia masoniana, assembly GCA_022432975.1. NCBI lineage: Eukaryota > Viridiplantae > Streptophyta > Magnoliopsida > Cucurbitales > Begoniaceae > Begonia > Begonia masoniana. The sequence goes on along the minus strand of CM039507.1, from coordinate 9,636,185 downwards.
CACGTGACCATCGGTCGATGTGAGTCTATAACTCTATCGGTGGATGCAGATCAAGAGATGTTTAAAAAAAAAAAGAAAAGAGAAAAGAGAAAATAAAGGGGGAATAATACTAACACTATGATGAATAAAGTGTATGGAAGCAAGAATCAAATGATTAAGAGATCAAGTAATGAATTTGTGTGGCGATTCCGTTGGGGTCGTTACAATTATGATATCAAAGCAAAACCGGGTTCTAAAACCGATTCTGCAGACTGCCTTCCAGCACTGACTGTCACATGAGCACACTCCAACAACTGTAAGTATTTATGATTTCAGTATATGTCATTAAGTTAAGATATATCTGTAATGAGGATAGCAATGCTATTGCTCAGTTGAGAGAGACCAATGAGGATAGCAATGCTATTGCTCAGTTGACAGAGTTGGTCATGCGCCAATTTCACCAGATCGAACGACTGATGACTGCTAGAGAGGAACAAGGCAACTCCAGTACTAATGCAACTCATGATCATGGGGGTGAGCGTTTCCACCGTCTTCGACCCCCGGTGTTTAATGGACATGTTTCAGATCCTATTTATGCTGAGGAGTGCGTTCGAAAGATAGAAGACATGTTTAAGTATGCAAAGGTTGATGAAGGAGATAAGGTCACCTATGCTGTCTTTCATTTGGAATTAAGTGCAAGGCATTGGTGGGACTCGATCCAGAACACCGCTAATGCCGAAGCTATGACCTGGGAGATGTTCAAGACTGCTTTCTTTGACAAGTACCTCAATAGGACTGTTCGGGCCAACAAGAAGAAGGAGTTCATGAATCTGCGACAAACTAGCTCTGTGACGGATTACATATGCAAATTTGATGCTTTATCACGGTTTGCTCCCCGTATGATTGAGGATGACGAGGACAAGATTTACCAATTTGTTCAAGGACTGAAGCCAAGTCTGTACATGAAAGTGAAGACTGCTGGGATACACAATGTACCTTATGGTGAAGTGACGGCTAAGGCCTTGGAGCTGGAAGAGGCAGAAATGACAGCATATGCACAGCGTGAGCAGCCAAGGAAACTCACGAAGGACACTCAGCCGCCACCACGTCAGAACAAAGGTTGGCAGCCGCAACAGAATAGGGGACCACAGCAACAACAACAAGGAATAAAGAGACCCCTCAACCAGAATGATAACCAAGGAAAAGGAAAGAGGCCTCTGGCACCCTTATGCCCCACCTGTCAGAAGAACCACCCCGGCGAATGCAAGTTGCGTTCTGGCCGCTGTTTCAAATGTGATAAGGTTGGACATATAGTCAGAGACTGCCCCATGCCGCCAGATCCGAACCGTGCAAGGGTAGCACCAAGAGTCTATGCAATGGAGGATGAGGAAGCCGTGCAACATACAGTCATAAAAGGTACCATTATGATCTGTGGTTTTGCTGCTTACACACTCATAGATACGGGAGCCACACACTCGTTTATATCAACTTTGTTTGTATGCCAACACAACTTAGAACTTTTACCAGCCGAAAGGCCATATGATGTTATGTTACCATCAGGGAGGTCCCTACATTCTGAACAGATTGTTAAAGGTGATGTTGTGTTCTTAGGAAGTAAGAAACTATATGTAGAATTGATTGTAATTGACATGAAAGGATACGAGGTGATATTAGAAATGGATTGGTTATTTAGGCATTATGCCACAATAAGTTGTAGATCTGGGATGGTTGATTTTCGACCCCCAAATGGTGATCATTACTCCTTCCAAGCTATTCCTAAGATAAGCAAAATACCGATTATATCCTCACTAGAAATTTACCGGTTACTGAAAAATGGTTGTGAGAGTTACTTAGCTAGCATAATGGATGTTCGGGTGAAGAATAAGATAGAGTTACAAGATATCCCCATAGTCAGAGAGTTCCCTGAGGCATTCTTGGATGATTTGCCAGGATTACCACCGGATAGAGAAATAGAGTTTGTAATAGATACGTACCCTGAGGCCTTACCGGTATCTAAGAATCCTTATCGGATGGCACCTGTTGAGTTAAAGGAGTTAAAAGTCCAACTACAGGAATTAGTAGACAAAGGATTTATACGCCCTAGCAGTTCCCCTTGGGGTGCACCTGTCTTATTTGTCAAGAAGAAAGATGGTTCCCTTAAAATGTGCATAGACTATAGCGAGCTAAATAAGTTGACAATCAAGAATAAGTACCCCTTACCTCGGATTAATGATTTGTTTGACCAATTGCAAGGAGCAAGGGTGTTTTCAAAAATAGATTTACGTTCAGGTTATTACAAACTGAAAGTTAAGGAAGGAGATATACCAAAGACAGCCTTCAGAACCCGTTATGGACACTACGAATTCTTGGTCATGTCATTTGGACTGACCAATGCACCTGCAGCCTTTATGGACTTAATGAATCGTGTGTTTCAGGAGTATTTGGACAAATTTGTAATTGTGTTCATAGATGATATCCTGATATACTCACGGACTGAAGCTGACCATGCAGAGCATTTAAGAATAGTTTTGACAACATTGAAGGAGCGCCAGCTCTATGCCAAATTGTCCAAGTGTGAATTTTGGTTGGACAAGGTTAATTTTCTTGGTCATGTAGTTTCCGCTAATGGCATATCAGTGGACCCGACCAAAATTCAGGCAGTAAAGGATTGGCCACAACCAAAGAATGCCAGTGAAGTCCGCAGTTTCCTTGGATTGGCAGGCTATTACAAAAAGTTCATCAAAGGATTTTCTATGATAGCTAAGCCCCTGACGAATTTGACAAAGAAGGACAATAAGTATTTTTGGACCGAAGCTTGTGAGGATAGCTTCCAGACATTGAAGGTGAAGTTAACAACAGCCCCGGTATTGACCCTTCCAACCGAAGAAGGAAAGTTTAGCGTATTTTGTGATGCATCAAAAGTTGGTTTGGGCTGTGTTTTGATGCAAGAAGGCAAGGTTGTAGCGTATGCCTCTAGGCAGCTAAAGAGTTATGAACAGAACTACCCCACCCATGATTTAGAATTAGCCGCTGTTGTTTTTGCTTTGAAGATATGGAGACACTATTTATATGGACAGCAGTGTGAGGTGTTTTCTGACCATAAAAGTCTGAAGTACCTCTTTACACAAAAGGAATTGAACATGAGGCAAAGGCGTTGGTTGGAATTTGTTAAGGATTATGACTTTGAGATCAAGTATCACTCGGGCAAGGCTAACTCTGTAGCTGACACATTGAGCAGGGTGTCAACAACTATGCAACCCGTTGTGTCAACCATGTCTATACCTTTGAGGACATAAGTTCAGGGGTTTGAATTGGAGATAGTTCCAGAGTTATCAACCTTACTTGCTGGTTTGACCATTCAACCAACGGTTTTAGAAAAGATCAAAGAAGCACAACAGAAGGACTCAGAGGAGAATAACAGTATGATGAACAAGGTGAAGGACACCACCTCCGAGTTTAGTCTTTCCAAGGATGGGATTCTAAGGTTTAGAAATAGATAGTATGTCCCTAATGATGAAGGATTACGTAAGCTAATCTTGGATGATGCGCATTCGTCTCCCTTTTCTGTGCATCCTGGAAGCACCAAGATGTATCGAGACCTGAAGTTACTCTATTGGTGGCCAAACTTAAAGAGAGATGTTGCTAGGTATGTAGAGTCATGTTTGGTTTGCAAACAAGTTAAAGCCGAGCACCAACGACCAGGAGGTACCCTTCAGCCTCTACCTATTCCCGAGTGGAAGTGGGAACACATAGCTATGGATTTCGTTGTAGGATTACCTAAGACAACTAAGGGACATGATAGTATTTGGGTTGTGATTGATAGACTGACGAAATCAGCCCATTTCTTACCAGTAAGGACAACCTACTCGATGGACCAGCTTGCTGATCTTTATGTACAGGAAGTTATTAGGTTGCATGGAATCCCTGCATCTATTGTCTCTGATCGCGATCCTAGATTCACCTCGAGGTTTTGGAAAAGCTTACAGGGCACATTAGGTACAAAGTTGTCTTTCAGCACTGCTTTCCACCCGCAGACAGATGGTAAATCAGAAAGGACTATCCAAATACTTGAGGATTTGTTGAGGGCTTGCGTGCTAGAGTTCCAGACATCTTGGAGCCGATACCTACCCTTGGTTGAGTTCTCTTACAATAATAGTTACCAGTCCACCATAGGTATGGCACCTTATGAGACGTTGTATGGTAGGAACTATAGATCACCTCTGTATTGGGATGAAGTTGGTGAAGCAAACTCATAGGTCCCGAGATGTTGCAGCAGATGTCAGACAAGATTGCCACTATTAAGAGGAGGATGATTACTGCACAAAGCCGACAGAAAAGTTATGCAGACCAAAGGAGGAGAGATCTTGAATTTGCTGTTGGTGATGAAGTTTTCCTGAAGGTTTCACCATTTAAAGGAGTACTAAGATTTGGCAGGAGGGGAAAGCTTAATCCACGATTTATTGGACCATTCCCTGTTTTAGTTAGAATCGGTAGTACAGCTTACAGACTGCAGTTGCCTCCATCATTGGATGAAGTTCATAATGTTTTCCATGCGTCAATGTTAAGAAAATGTATACGGGACCCTACACAAGTTGTTAAACCAGTGGATTTTGAGATTGAGCCGACGCTAACATATGAAGAAAAGCCAGTGCAGATATTGGAATCCGCAGTTAAGACTCTGAGGAATAAAGAGATTCCGTTGGTCAAAGTCTTATGGAAGAATCATGGCATTGAAGAAGCCACTTGGGAGCAACGATAGGACATGTTAGACAAGTATCCAGAGTTATTTGTTTGATCAATTTTCGGGGACGAAAATTTTGTTTAAGGAGGGGTGGATGTAACACCCGAGTTAACGACCAGGTGATTTTCCTAACTGTATTAACGGTCATGAATATTTAATCTTTACAGTTTAGGACTTATACCAAGAATAATTAATTTCATGTGGATTTAAACTAGGTTGGGTGGCAAAGTTGTAACAATGGAGGGTGATGACCAATATATAAAGAAAAAGGAAATGTTTTAAACCTCACTTGAACCACTGTAGCCGACACCTTCTTTTTCGGCGATTTCTTCTCTCCCAAGCTCTTGCTCTCTAATTCAGCATACCCTCTTCGACGATCAGTTTCTCTGCCACTACTCGACTACTCTATACCCGAGGTATGCAATAGTCAATGTAGCTATCTGTTAGCTTGTTAGCCCTGTTTTCTACTCGGCATTGGAGTTTTGGATTTTCCAATGGCCGACTATTAATAAAAACATTGGAATCTATGAGTGGGAATGCTTTTATCAAATCGATTCTGGACATTTAGAACAACCACCTCTGAGTTATCGATAATAGAATCTGTCTGTTTTGGTTTTGGATTTCAAACTGCACAGAGTGTTAGGCTAAGGATTCGGGAATGGCTTTAGCTATTAAATCTTAGGATAACTTGAGATTAGAACTATTAGAATTTTGTTTTAACTACTGCAATGTAAATGTTTTAGGTGAAGAAGTCTGAAGAGAAAGGAGCTCAAGTGCTAAGGAGACAAGGTAAGTGAATGTATTAAGATTTCCGGCTAATAGAGCCCTACATCGTGGGAGTACTAGGTTGAGATGTCTAATGTTTACCTTATGATAATGAGCTTGTCTGCACTTGAAGGATTTATGTATGTTGCGAGTTATACTATTTGATGACCTGCTAGTGAATGTGAAGTTGTCTGCTCTGGTATGATCCTTGGCATAATTTGATGAGTTAAAAGTTCTCACGTTCATGCATCATGAATGTTTCTCAAGCATAAGAAAATGTTTTAACGCATGTTTTCCATGAACAAGATATGTATATATATATATATATATATGTATATATATAAGATTTATGCAACGTGGATTAAGTGAGGGTTGGGGGCGGTTCGGCGTATGCACAGTCCAAAGAAGGACATATGAATACGACCCGCAGTAGGGAACAAGATCAAACTCACTGCCGAACCCCCTTTACCGGCACAAATCCTCTCTTGATCCACACAACCTAAACAAAGAATATGATCAAAGAATATGAATGATGAATATGATCAATGACTATGAATGATGAATATGATCAATGACTATGAATGATGAATATGATCAATGACTATGAATGATGAATATGACCAATGACTATGAATGATGAATATGACCAATGACTATGAATGATGAATATGATCTATGACTACGAATGATGATTTCAAGCAAAGATATGAACAAGAAAAAGACTTATGAGCATGTGATTTTCCCAAACTATACATTCATGCATCCATGTTAGTGTTGCATTCTTACTAAGCATTAGGCTTATAGTTTAAACCTTATGATGTAGGTGACGAGTTTCAGGTGAGGAACTCAAGGTTAATGAGGATGTCTAAACTTGGTTGCTGGAGGATGCTCAGTGTGACAGTGCAAGGCTGGATAGGCGATTAAGTTCCCTGGTTATGCTCATAGTAAGTCATAAAGTTTATGATAAACAAATGACTAGTAGAACAGGATTTCTTATAACAAGGGATTTGGATTTGAAGGTTTGTCTTTAGAGTTTGAATACGATCTTAAGGGTTATCGAATGGTTGTTTTGCTTAAGTCTTCCGCTATGGGTATTTTGAATGAGTTTAGATCCATACTCTTTGAGGTTTATAGTTACTATGTTAAGAATCGGGTAAGTTGTGATATGATCTATCAGATGAGGATGTTTGATGATTATAGTGTTTTACTGCCGTATGATGGAGGATGGATGAGGCAATCATCCGGCTGACGTCATCGGCGGATGTCAAATGATGGAAGGATGACGATTGAGTCTTCCGGATGACGTCACCGGAAGATGTAGTATGTTTCCCTCGCCGATATTGTAAATGTTAATTGTCGTCTAGCATTCAGTGGATGAAGTGTATTTCTTCACCGGATGCTGGAAATGTTAATTGTCGTCTAGCGTTTGTGGATGAAGTGGTATTTATTCCCGGATGGCTGGGAATGTTATTTGTCGTCTAGCATTCAGTTGTCGTCTAGCGTTCGGTGGATGAAGTGTATTTCTTCACCGGATGCTAGAAGTTCTTTTGTCGTCTCGAGTTCGTTGGAATGAGCGTTTTCCGCCGGGTGATGTAATATGTTATTTGTCGTCTACGTTCGTTGGATGGAACGGCTCCGTCACCCGTATGATGTAAATGTTATTTTGGGTCGGTCAGTGTTTGGGCGCTGAGTGTAATTCTTCATCGGATGAGGTATATGTAACAAATTGTTGCCTATGAACCGATGACTTGAGTTTGTTTTAAAAGAAAATCGTTTACTGTACCAGGGGCAAATATTTTAATCGGTCCCGTGAGCCCACATGACTACCGTCGATATATGGTAAATATGAACATTTGTGGAGAATTTCGGGCCGGCGATGTCTTAATTAGGCACTGCATTGCAACGTGACCACCGGCAGATGTCTATTGCTGTTGAGTATCATGTGTCGCGTGGCGGACACTGACCATCGGTCGATGGGAAGTCTATAACCTCCTATCGGGGTGCAGATCAGAGATGTTTAAAATAAAACAAAAAAGAGAAAAGATAAAAGAGAAAATAAAGGAATAATACTAACACTATCGATGAATAATAGTGTATGCGAGCAAGAATCAAATGATTAAGAGATCAGTAATGATTTGTGTTGCGATTCCGTTGGGGTGGTTACAATTATGGTTCAAAGCAAAACCGGTTCTAACCGATTCTCTGCAGACTGCCTTCCAGCACTTACTGTCACATGACAAACTCCAACCCCTGTACGTATTTAGTATTTCATATATGTCATTAAAGTTAAATATCTGTAATGATTTGTCTATGAATCCAAAATGTTAGGAGGTCGAGCAGAGATGATACCACTGAGTATAAGCATGCTATTGCTCAGTTGACAGAGTTGGTCATGCGCCAATTTCACCGATCGAACTACTGATGACTGCTAGAGAGGAACAAGGAAACTCCAGTACTAATGCAACTCAGTACTCATGGGTGAGCGTTTCCACCGGCTTCGACCCCCGTGTTTAATGGACAATTTTTCAGATCCTCTGTTCTGCTGAGGTGCCGTTCGAAAGATAGCAGATGTGGAGTATGGCACATAGTTGATGAAGAAGATAAGGTCCCCTATGCTGTCTTTCATTGGGTTATAGTGCAAACGTCATTGGTTACTCTGCTCAGAACAACAAACACCGCTAATGCCGAAGCTTATGACCTTGGAGATGTTCAAGACTGGCTTTCTATTGGAACAAGTAACCAAATAGGACTGTTTCGGCGCCAACAAGAAGAAGGAGTTCATGAATCTGCGACAAACTAGCTGCTGTGACTGATTACCTATGCAAATTTCGTGCTTTATCACGGTTTTGGCTCCCCGTATGAATGAGGATGACTAGGAACCAGAATTTACCAATTTGTTCAAGGACCTGAGCCAAGTCGGTACATGACAGTGAAGACTGCTGGGATACCAATGTACCTTCTGGTTAGATGACGTACTAAAGGGCCTTTGGAGCTGGAAGAGGCAGAAATACAAGCAATTCCACCATCGTGAGCATCCAATGAAACTCCACGAAGGACACTCCCGCCACCTACGCAGAACTAAGGGTTGGCAGCCGCAACCGCCAGAGGACCACAGCTAACAACCCAAGGCGATAAAGAGACCCCTCAAACCAGAATGATAACCACAGGAAGACAAGAAAGCGGCCTTGTCACCCCTTAGGCCCTTCACCGGCGAAGACCACCCCGGCGAATGCAGTTGCGTTCGTGGCCGCATTTTCAAATGTGATAATGGTGGACATATAGTCAGATAGCTAAACAGCCAACATGCCGCCCGATCCAACCGTGCAGGGTGCACCAGAGTCTATGCAATGGAGCTGAGGAAGCCGTGCAACATACAGTCATAAACGTCCCATTATGATATGTGGTTTTGCTTTCTTTACACACAACGCCTTCCGATACGGAGCCCCACACTCGTTTTAATCACTTTGTTTGTATGCCCAACACAACTTCGAACTTTTTACCAGCCGAAAGGCCATATGATGTTATGTTTACCATCAGGAGGTCCCTACATTCTGAACAGATTGTTAAAGGTGAGTTTGTCCTTATGGAAGTAAGAACTCATATGTAGAATTGATGTACTTGACATGAAGATACAGTATATTAGAAATGGTTGGTTATTTAGGCCTTGCCAATAAGTTGTAGATGGGATGGTTGAGTTTCCGATCCCTCAAATGGTGATCCATTACTCCTTTCCAAGCCTATTCCTACAGATAAGGCAAATCAGCCGAATATATCCTCACTCCAAAATTTACCCGGTTCTGAAAAATGTGTTTTAGAGTTACTAGCTATCACTAAATTTGGCTGTTCGGGTGAAGAATAAGATAGAGTTACAAGATATCCACATAGTCGCTAGAGTTCCTCGAGGCATTATTGGATGATTTGCCAGATTTACACACGGATGCGAACGATAGTTTGTAATCGATACGACCCTGATGCCTTACCGGTATTTAAGGAATCCTTATCGGCATGCACCTGGTTGAGTTACAGGAGTTAAAAGTCCAACTACAGGAAGTCGTAGACACCATTGATATTTCTACGCCCTAGCAGTTCACCCTGGCTGTGCGACCCTGTCTTATTTGTCAAGAGAAGATGGTTCCCATACAATGTGCATACAGACATGAGCGGCTACATAAGTTGACACTCAGATTAAGTACCCCTTACCCGAATCTATTAATGATGTTGTTTGGAACACCAATTGCACGGACAAGGGTGGTTTTCCAAAAATAGATTTCGTTCAGGTTATTACAAACTGAAATGTTACAGGCAGGAGATTAACCAAAGAAAGCAGCCTTTATACCCGTTCTGGACCCTAGAATGCTTGGTCATGTCATGTTGGCACTCGACCCCGATTGCACCTGCCATGGGCCCTTTATAGGTACGTTATGTAATTTGTGTTTCAGGAGTATTTGGACAATTTTATTGGTTCATAGATGATAGCCTTATATACTCACGGACTGAAGCTGCCATGCGACATTAATAATAGTTTTGCCAACATTGAAGGGCGCCAGCTCTTGCCAACTTGTCCAAGTTGGAGATTTTGGTTGACAATTTATTTTCTTGTCATGTAAGTTCCGCTAATGTCATATCAGTGGACCCCGACCAAATTTCCGGCATACAGGATTGGCCCAACCAAATAATGCCCGGGAATTCCGCTTTTCCTTGGATTGGCAGGCTATTACAAAAAGTTCATCAAAGGCTTTTCTATATAGCTAACCCCTGGACGAAATTTGACAAAGAAAGGACCATAAGTATTTTTTTGGACTCGAAGCTTGTGAGCTAGCTTCCAACATGAGGTGAAGTTAACAAATCCCCGTTATTGAACCCTTCCAACCGAATAAGGAAAGTTTAACAGTATTTTTTGTGATGCAACTCAAAGTTGTTGGGCTGTTGTTTTGTGATGCAAGAGGCAATGTGTAGCTTATGCCTCTAGCAGCTGAAGATTTATGAACCGAACTACCCCACCCATGATTTAGATTAGCCGCTGGATGTTTTTTGCTTTTGCAAGATATGAGACACTATTATATGTACAGCATTGTGAGGTTGTTTTCTGACCATAACATCTGAAGTAACCTCTTTACGACAAAAGGATTTGAAACGATAAGGGCACCATATACAAAAAAAAAGAAAACAAAAGACAGATGACAAAAAAAAACATGGAGTGGGCAAAGGCGTCTGTTGGAATTGTTAAGGATTATGACCTTTGAGATCAGTATCATCGGGCAAGGCTAACTCGTAGTTGCTGACACATTGATCAGGTGTCACACTATGCAACCCTGTGTCAACCATTCTAGACTTTGAGGACATAATTCAGGGGCTTGAATGGAGATAGTTCCATATTACAACCTGACTTGTCTGGTTTGGACCATTCAACCCCAGGTTTTTAGAAAAGATCACAGAAGCACAACAAAGGACTCATAGATAACCAGTATGAATGAACAAGGTGAAGGACACCACCTCCGAGTTGAGTCTTTCCCATATGGGATTCTAAGGTTAAATAGATAGTTGTCCCTAATGATGAAGGATACGTTAAGCTATCTTGGCTGATGCGCCTCTTCGTTCTCTTCCCTTTCCTGTGCATCCTGGTAAGCACCAGAATGTTCGAACCCTGAAGTACTCTATTGTGGCCCTAACACTTAAAGAGAGATGTTGCTAGGTATTATAGTGCTGATTTGGTTTGCAACAAGTTAAAGCCGGCCCCCAACACCAGTAGGTACCCTTCAGCCTCCTACCTATTCCCCGAGTGGAAGTGGGGAACACATAGCTATGATTTCGTTTTAGGCTTACCTAGACACTAATGGACTGATATTATTTTGGTTTGTGATTGATAGACTGACGAAATCACCCATGTCTTACCAGTAAGGACAACCTCTCGATGGCCCAGCTTGCTGATCTTTATGTACAGGAAGTTATAGGTTCATGGAATCCCTTCTCTATTGTCCTCTGATCGCGATCCTAGATTCCCTCGAGGTTTTGAAAAGCTTACTAGGGCACATTAGGTACAAGTTGTCTTTCAGCACTGCTTTCCACCCGCAATACATATGTCAATCTAAGGACTATCCACAACTCTTGAGGATTTGTGAGGGCTTTCGTGCTAGAGTTCCAACATCGTGGAGCCGATACCTACCCGTGTTTTGAGTCTCTTACACTAATAGTTTACCATTCCACATAGGTATGGCACCTTATGAGACTTTGTTATGGTAGAACTATAGACACGCTCTGTTTGGATGATTGTGAAGCAAAACTCAAGGTCCAGAGATGTGCAGCAGATTTCAACAAGATTGCCCACCTTAATAGGAATGATTACTGCACAAAGCCGACAGAAAAGTTATGCAGACCAAAGGATAGAGATCTTGAATTTGCTGTTGGTGATGAGTTTTCCTGAAGTTTTTCACAACCATTTAAGGAGTACTAAGATTTGGTGCCAGGAGGGGAAGCTTAATCCACTATTTTTTATTTGGACCATTCCTGTTTTAGTTAGAATCGGTAGTCCAGCTTACAGCCGGATGCCTCCATCATTGGATGAAGTTCATAAATGGTTTTCCATGCGTCAAGTTAAGAAATGGATACGGGAACCCTACACAGTTGTTAAACCTGGGCTTTTGATGATTGACCGACGCAACATATGCGAAAGCCATTGCACTATATTGAATCCGCAGTTAAGACATTCTGAGGAATAAAGAGCTTCCGCTTGTCCAAGTCTTATGGCAGAATCATGGCAATTGAAGAAGCCACTGGAGCAACGATCGACTGTTAGACAAGTAATCCAGAGTTAGTTGTTTTGAATCAATTCGGGGACGAAATTTTGTTTAAGGAGGGGTGGATGTAACACCCCAGTTTAACGACCAGGTGATTCCTAACTGTATTAACGGTCATGAATAGTTAATCTTTACATTTAGGACTTATAACCAAGAATAATTAATTCATGTGGATTTCAACTAGGTCTGGTGGCAAAGTTGTAATAATGGAGGGTGATGACCAATATATAAAGAAAAAGAAATGGTTTAAACCTCACTTGAACCACTGTAGCCGACCCTTTCTTTTCGATGATTTCTTCTCTCCCAAGCTCTTGCTCTCTGCTTCCAGCATACCCTCTTGACGATCAGTTTTTCTGCAACTACTCGACTTACTCTGTGCCCGAGGTATGCAATAGTCAATGTAGCTATCGTAGCTTGTCTAGCCAATTTCTACTCGGCATTGGAGTTTTGGATTTTCCAAATGGAATATTAAAAGAACATTTGGAATCTGTGAGTGGGAATGCTTTTATCAAATCGATTCTGGACATTTAGAACAACACCCTCTGAGTTATCGATAATAGAATCTGCTGTTTTGGTTTTGGATTTCAAACTGCACAGAGTGTAGGCTAAGGATTCGAGAATGGCTTTAGCTATTAAATCTTAGGATAACTTGAGATTAGAACTATTAGGATTTTGTTTTAACTACTGCAATGTAAATGTTTTAGGTGAAGAAGTCTGAAGAGAAAGGGCTCAGTGCTAAAGAGACCAGGTATGTGAATGTATTAAGATTTCCGGCTAATAGAGCCCTACATCGTGGGAGTACTAGGTTGAGATGTCTAATGTTTACCTTATGATAATGAGCTTGTCTGCACTTGAAGGATTTATGTATGTTGCGAGTTATACTATTTGATGGCCTGCTAGTGAAGGTGAAGTTGTCTGCTCTGGTATGATCCTTGTCATAGTTTGATGAGTTAAAAGTTCTCACGTTCATGCATCATGAATGTTTTTTAAGCATAAGAAAATGTTTTAACGCATGTTTTCCATGAACAAGATATGTATATATTATATATATATATATATATATATGATGATGTATATATATAAGATTTATGTACCGTGGATTAAGTGAGGGTTGGGGGCAGTTCGGCGTATGTCACAGTCCAAAGAAGAACATATGAATACGACCCGCAGTAGGGAACAAGATCAAACTCACTGCCGAACCCCCTTTACCGGCACAAATCCTCTCTTGATCCACACAACCTAAACAAAGAATATGATCAAAGAATATGAATGATGAATATGATCAATGACTATGACTGATGAATATGATCAATGACTATGATGATGATATGATCAATGACTATGAATGATGAATATGACTAATGACTATGAATGATGAATATGACCAATGACTATGAATGATGAATATGATCTATGACTACGAATGATGATTTCAAGCTAAAGATATGAACAAGAAAAAGACTTATGAGCATGTGATTTTCCCAAACTATACATTCATGCATCCATGTTAGTGTTGCATTCCTTACTAAGCAATAGGCTTATAGTTTAAACCTTATGATGTAGGTGACGAGTTTCAAGTGAGGAACTCAAGGTTAATGAGGATGTCTAAGCTTGGTTGCTGGAGGATGCTCAGTGTGACAGTGCAAGGCTGGATAGGCGATTAAGTTCCCTAGTTATGCTCATAGTAAGTCAGAAAAGTTTATGATAAACAAATGACTAAGTAGAACAGGATTTCTTATAACAATGGGATTTGGATTTGAAGGGTTTGTCTTTAGAGTCTGAATACGATCTTAAGGGTTACGAATGGTTTGTTTTGCTTAAGTCTTCCGCTATGCGTATTTTGAATGAGTTTATGACCATACTCTTTGAGGTTTATAGTTACTATGTTAAGAATCGGGTGAGTTGTGATATGATCTATCGGATGAGGATGTTTGATGATTATAGTGTTTTACTGCCGTATGATGGAGGCTGGATGGAGGCAATAATCCGGCTGACATCATCGGTGGATGTCAAATGATGGAAGATGAACGATTGAGTCTTCCGGATGACGTCACCAGAAGATGTAGTATGTTTCCTCGCCGATGATGTAATGTTAATTTGTCGTCTAGCGTTCAGTGGATGAAGTGTATTTCTTCACCCGGATGCTGAAATGTTAATTGTCGTCTAGCGTTCGGTGGATGAAGTGTATTATTCACCGGATGCTGGGAATGTTATTTTGTCGTCTAGCATTAATTTGTCGTCTAGCGTTCGGTGGATGAAGTGTATTTCTTCACCGGATGCTGAGAATGTATTTTGTCGTCTAGCGTTCGGTGGATTGAAGCGTATTCCTTTGCCGGATGATGTAAATGGTATTTTGTCGTCTAGCGTTCGGTGGATGGAGCGTATTCCTTCACCGGATGATGTAAATGTTATTTTGTCGTCTAGTGTTTGGTCGATGAAGTGTAATTCTTCACCGGATGATGTAGATGTTAAATTGTTGTCCTAGTGACCGGATGACGTGAGTATGGTCTTATCGTTTAATGTCAGGAAATATTTTAAATCGGTCACGTGAAGCACACATGACTACCGGTCGTATATGGTAATATGAACATTTAGTGAGAATGTTCGGGACCGGGCGATGTCTTTAATAGGCACGTGCATTGCACGTGACCACCGGCGGATGTCTATTGCTGGTGAGATCAGATGTGTCGCGTGGCGGGACACAGTGACCATCGGTCGATGTGAGTCTATAACTCTATCGGTGGATGCAGATCAAGAGATGTTTAAAATAAAAAAAAAAGAGAAAAGAGAAAAGAGAAAATAAAGGGGGAATAATACTAACACTATGATGAATAAAGTGTATGGAAGCAAGAATCAAATGATAGAGATCAAGTAATGAATTTGTGTGGCGATTCCGTTGGGGTGGTTACAATTATGGTATCAAAGCAAAACCGGGTTCTAAAACCGATTCTGCAGACTGCCTTCCAGCACTGACTGTCACATGAGCACACTCAACAACTGTAAGTATTTATGATTTCAGTATATGTCATTAAGTTAAGATATATCTGTAATGAGGATAGCCAATGGTATTGCTCAGTTGAGAGAGACCAATGAGGATAGCAATGCTATTGCTCAGTTGACAGAGTTGGTCATGCGCCAATTTCACCAGATCGAACGACTGATGACTGCTAGAGAGGAACAAGGCAACTCCAGTACTAATGCAACTCATGATCATGGGGGTGAGCGTTTCCACCGTCTTCGACCCCCGGTGTTTAATGGACATGTTTCAGATCCTATTTATGCTGAGGAGTGCGTTCGAAAGATAGAAGACATGTTTAAGTATGCAAAGGTTGATGAAGGAGATAAGGTCACCTATGCTGTCTTTCATTGGAATTAAGTGCAAGGCATTGGTGGGACTCGATCCAGAACACCGCTATGCCGAAGCTATGACCTGGGAGATGTTCAAGACTGCTTTCTTTGACAAGTACCTCAATAGGACTGTTCGGGCCAACAAGAAGAAGGAGTTCATGAATCTGCGACAAACTAGCTCTGTGACGGATTACATATGCAAATTTGATGCTTTATCACGGTTTGCTCCCCGTATGATTGAGGATGACGAGGACAAGATTTACCAATTTGTTCAAGGACTGAAGCCAAGTCTGTACATGAAAGTGAAGACTGCTGGGGATACACAATGTACCTTATGGTGAAGTGACGGCTAAGGCCTTGGAGCTGGAAGAGGCAGAAATGACAGCATATGCACAGCGTGAGCAGCCAAGAAAACTCACGAAGGACACTCAGCCGCCACCACGTCAGAACAAAGGTTGGCAGCCGCAACAGAACAGGGGACCACAGCAACAACAACAAGGAATAAAGAGACCCCCTCAACAGAATGATAACCAAGGAAAAGGAAAGAGGCCTCTGGCACCCTTATGCCCCACCTGTCAGAAGAACCACCCCCGGCGAATGCAAGTTGCGTTCTGGCCGCTGTTTCAAATGTGATAAGGTTGGACATATAGTCAGAGACTGCCCCATGCCGCCAGATCCGAACCGTGCAAGGGTAGCACCAAGAGTCTATGCAATGGAGGATGAGGAAGCCGTGCAACATACAGTCATAAAAGGTACCATTATGATCTGTGGTTTTGCTGCTTACACACTCATAGATACGGGAGCCACACACTCGTTTATATCAACTTTGTTTGTATGCCAACACAACTTAGAACTTTTACCAGCCGAAAGGCCATATGATGTTATGTTACCATCAGGAGGTCCCTACATTCTGAACAGATTGTTAAAGGTGATGTTGTGTCCTTAGGAAGTAAGAAACTATATGTAGAATTGATTGTAATTGACATGAAGGATACGAGGTGATATTAGAAATGGATTGGTTTATTTAGGCATTATGCCACAATAAGTTGTAGATCTGGGATGGTTGATTTTCGACCCTCCAAATGGTGATCATTACTCCTTCCAAGCTATTCCTAAGATAAGCAAAATACCGATTATATCCTCACTAGAAATTTACCGGTTACTGAAAAATGGTTGTGAGAGTTACTTAGCTAGCATAATGGATGTTCGGGTGAAGAATAAGATAGAGTTACAAGATATCCCCATAGTCAGAGAGTTCCCTGAGGCATTCTTGGATGATTTGCCAGGATTACCACCGGATAGAGAAATAGAGTTTGTAATAGATACGTACCCTGAGGCCTTACCGGTATCTAAGAATCCTTATCGGATGGCACCTGTTGAGTTAAAGGAGTTAAAAGTCCAACTACAGGAATTAGTAGACAAAGGATTTATAGCCCTAGCAGTTCCCCTTGGGGTGCACCTGTCTTATTTGTCAAGAAGAAAGATGGTTCCCTTAAAATGTGCATAGACTATAGCGAGCTAAATAAGTTGACAATCAAGAATAAGTACCCCTTACCTCGGATTGATGATTTGTTTGACCAATTGCAAGGAGCAAGGGTGTTTTCAAAAATAGATTTACGTTCAGGTTATTACAAACTGAAAGTTAAGGAAGGAGATATACCAAAGACAGCCTTCAGAACCC
Organism: Begonia masoniana; assembly: GCA_022432975.1. NCBI lineage: Eukaryota > Viridiplantae > Streptophyta > Magnoliopsida > Cucurbitales > Begoniaceae > Begonia > Begonia masoniana. The sequence goes on along the minus strand of CM039507.1, from coordinate 9,618,877 downwards.
GTTATGGACACTACGAATTCTTGGTCATGTCATTTGGACTGACCAATGCACCTGCAGCCTTTATGGACTTAATGAATCGTGTGTTTCAGGAGTATTTGGACAAATTTGTAATTGTGTTCATAGATGATATCCTGATATACTCACGGACAGAAGCTGACCATGCAGAGCATTTAAGAATAGTTTTGACAACATTGAAGGAGCGCCAGCTCTATGCCAAATTGTTCAAGTGTGAATTTTGGTTGGACAAGGTTAATTTTCTTGGTCATGTAGTTTCCGCTAATGGCATATCAGTGGACCCGACCAAAATTCAGGCAGTAAAGGATTGGCCACAACCAAAGAATGCCAGTGAAGTCCGCAGTTTCCTTGGATTGGCAGGCTATTACAAAAAGTTCATCAAAGGATTTTCTATGATAGCTAAGCCCCTGACGAATTTGACAAAGAAGGACAATAAGTATTTTTGGACCGAAGCTTGTGAGGATAGCTTCCAGACATTGAAGGTGAAGTTAACAACAGCCCCGGTATTGACCCTTCCAACCGAAGAAGGAAAGTTTAGCGTATTTTGTGATGCATCAAAGTTGGTTTGGGCTGTGTTTTGATGCAAGAAGGCAAGGTTGTAGCGTATGCCTCTAGGCAGCTAAGAGTTATGAACAGAACTACCCCACCCATGATTTAGAATTAGCCGCTGTTGTTTTTGCTTTGAAGATATGGAGACACTATTTATATGGACAGCAGTGTGAGGTGTTTTCTGACCATAAAAGTCTGAAGTACCTCTTTAACAAAAGGAATTGAACTGTAGGCAAAGGCGTTGGTTGGAATTTGTTAAGGATTATGACTTTGAGATCAAGTATCACTCGGGCAAGGCTAACTCTGTAGCTGACACATTGAGCAGGGTGTCAAAACTATGCAACCCGTTGTGTCAACCATGTCTATACCTTTGAGGACATAAGTTCAGAGGTTTGAATTGGAGATAGTTCCAGAGTTATCAACCTTACTTGCTGGTTTGACCATTCAACCAACGGTTTTAGAAAAGATCAAAGAAGCACAACAGAAGGACTCAGAGGAGAATAACAGTATGATGAACAAGGTGAAGGACACCACCTCCGAGTTTAGTCTTTCCAAGGATGGGATTCTAAGGTTTAGAAATAGATAGTATGTCCCTAATGATGAAGGATTACGTAAGCTAATCTTGGATGAGGCGCATTCGTCTCCCTTTTCTGTGCATCCTGGAAGCACCAAGATGTATCGAGACCTGAAGTTACTCTATTGGTGGCCAAACTTAAAGAGAGATGTTGCTAGGTATGTAGAGTCATGTTTGGTTGCAAACAAGTTAAAGCCGAGCACCAACGACCAGGAGGTACCCTTCAGCCTCTACCTATTCCCGAGTGGAAGTGGGAACACATAGCTATGGATTTCGTTGTAGGATTACCTAAGACAACTAAGGGACATGATAGTATTTGGGTTGTGATTGATAGACTGACGAAATCAGCCCATTTCTTACCAGTAAGGACAACCTACTCGAGGACCAGCTTGCTGATCTTTATGTACAGGAAGTTATTAGGTTGCATGGAATCCCTGCATCTATTGTCTCTGATCGCGATCCTAGATTCACCTCGAGGTTTTGGAAAAGCTTACAGGGCACATTAGGTACAAAGTTGTCTTTCAGCACTGCTTTCCACCCGCAGACAGATGGTAAATCAGAAAGGACTATCCAAATACTTGAGGATTTGTTGAGGGCTTGCGTGCTAGAGTTCCAGACATCTTGGAGCCGATACCTACCCTTGGTTGAGTTCTCTTACAACAATAGTTACCAGTCCACCATAGGTATGGCACCTTATGAGACGTTGTATGGTAGGAACTGTAGATCACCTCTGTATTGGGATGAAGTTGGTGAAGCAAAACTCATAGGTCCCGAGATGTTGCAGCAGATGTCAGACAAGATTGCCACTATTAAGAGGAGGATGATTACTGCACAAAGCCGACAGAAAAGTTATGCAGACCAAAGGAGGAGAGATCTTGAATTTGCTGTTGGTGATGAAGTTTTCCTGAAGGTTTCACCATTTAAAGGAGTACTAAGATTTGGCAGGAGGGGAAAGCTTAATCCACGATTTATTGGACCATTCCCTGTTTTAGTTAGAATCGGTAGTACAGCTTACAGACTGCAGTTGCCTCCATCATTGGATGAAGTTCATAATGTTTTCCATGCGTCAATGTTAAGAAAATGTATACGAGACCCTACACAAGTTGTTAAACCAGTGGATTTTGAGATTGAGCCGACGCTAACATATGAAGAAAAGCCAGTGCAGATATTGGAATCCGCAGTTAAGACTCTGAGGAATAAAGAGATTCCGTTGGTCAAAGTCTTATGGAAGAATCATGGCATTGAAGAAGCCACTTGGGAGCGACGATAGGACATGTTAGACAAGTATCCAGAGTTATTTGTTTGATCAATTTTCGGGGACGAAAATTTTATTTAAGGAGGGGTGGATGTAACACCCGAGTTAACGACCAGGTGATTTTCCTAACTGTATTAACGGTCATGAATATTTAATCTTTACAGTTTAGGACTTATACCAAGAATAATTAATTTCATGTGGATTTAAACTAGGTTGGGTGGCAAAGTTGTAATAATGGAGGGTGATGACCAATATATAAAGAAAAAGGAAATGTTTTAAACCTCACTTGAACCACTGTAGCCGACACCTTCTTTTTCGGCGATTTCTTCTCTCCCAAGCTCTTGCTCTCTAATTCTAGCATACCCTCTTCGACGATCAGTTTCTCTGCCACTACTCGACTACTCTATACCCGAGGTATGCAATAGTCAATGTAGCTATCTGTTAGCTTGTTAGCCCTGTTTTCTACTCGCATTGGAGTTTTGGATTTTCCAATGGCCGACTATTAATAAAAACATTTGGAATCTATGAGTGGGAATGCTTTTATCAAATCGATTCTGGACATTTAGAACAACCACCTCTGAGTTATCGATAATAGAATCTGTCTGTTTTGGTTTTGGATTTCAAACTGCACAGAGTGTTAGGCTAAGGATTCGGGAATGGCTTTAGCTATTAATCTTAGGATAACTTGAGATTAGAACTATTAGAATTTTGTTTTAACTACTGCAATGTAAATGTTTTAGGTGAAGAAGTCTGAAGAGAAAGGAGCTCAAGTGCTAAGGAGACCAGGTAAGTGAATGTAGTTAAGATTTCCGCTAATAGAGCCCTACATCGTGGGAGTACTAGGTTGAGATGTCTAATGTTTACCTTATGATAATGAGCTTGTCTGCACTTGAAGGATTTATGTATGTTGCGAGTTATACTATTTGATGACCTGCTAGTGAATGTGAAGTTGTCTGCTCTGGTATGATCCTTGGCATAATTTGATGAGTTAAAAGTTCTCACGTTCATGCATCATGAATGTTTCTCAAGCATAAGAAAATGTTTAACGCATGTTTCCATGAACAAGATATGTATATATATATATATATATGTAATATATTAAGATTTATGCAACGTGGATTAAGTGAGGGTGGGGGCGGTTCGGCGTATGCACAGTCCAAAGAAGGACATATGAATACGACCCGCAGTAGGGAACAAGATCAAACTCACTGCCGAACCCCCTTTACCGGTACAAATCCTTCTTGATCCACACAACCTAAACAAAGAATATGATCAAAGAATATGAATGATGAATATGATCAATGACTATGAATGATGAATATGATCAATGACTATGAATGATGAATATGATCAATGACTATGAATGATGATATGACCAATGACTAGAATGATGAATATGACCAATGACTATGAATGATGAATATGATCTATGACTACGAATGATGATTCAAGCAAAGATATGAACAAGAAAAAGACTTATGAGCATGTGATTTTCCCAACTATACATTCATGCATCCATGTTAGTGTTGGCATTCCTTACTAGCATTAGGCTTATAGTTTAAACCTTATGATGTAGGTGACGAGTTTTCAGGTGAGGAACTCAAGGTTAATGAGGATGTCTAAACTTGGTTGCTGGAGGATGCTCAGTGTGACAGTGCAAGGCTGGATAGGCGATTAAGTTCCCTAGTTATGCTCATAGTAAGTCATAAAAGTTTATGATAAACAAATGACTAAGTAGAACAGGATTTCTTATAACAATGGGATTTGGATTTGAAGGGTTTGTCTTTATAGTCTGAATACGATCTTAAGGGTTATCGAATGGTTTGTTTTGCTTAAGTCTTCCGCTATGGTATTTTGAATGAGTTTATGATCCATACTCTTGAGGTTTATAGTTACTATGTTAAGAATCGGGTAAGTTGTGATATGATCTATCGGATGAGGATGTTTGATGATTATAGTGTTTTACTGCCGTATGATGGAGGCTGGATGAGGCAATCATCCGGCTGACGTCATCGGCGGATGTCAAATGATGGAAGATGAACGATTGAGTCTTCCGGATGACGTCACCGGAAGATGTAGTATGTTTCCTCGCCGATGATGTAAATGTTAATTTGTCATCTAGCGTTCAGTGGATGAAGTGTATTTCTTCACCGGATGCTGGAAATGTTAATTGTCGTCTAGCGTTTGGTGGATGAAGTGTATTTATTCACCGGATGCTGGGAATGGTATTTTGTCGTCTAGCGTTAATTTGTCGTCTAGCGTCGGTGGATGAAGTGTATTTCTTCACCGGATGCTGGGAAAGTTATTTTGTCGTCTAGCGTTCGGTGGATGAAGCATATTCCTTCGCCGGATGATGTAAATGGTATTTTGTCGTCTAGCATTCGGTGGATGGAGCGTATTCCTTCACCGGGTGATGTAAATGTTATTTTGTCGTCTAGTGTTTGGTGGATGAAGTGTAATTCTTCACCGGATGATGTAGATGTTAAATTGTCGTCTAGTGACCGGATGACGTGAGTATTGTCTTATCGTTTAATGTCGGGAAATGTTTTAAATCGGTCACGTGAAGCACACATGACTACCGGTCGATATAGGGTAAATATGACATCTAGTGGAGAATGTTCGGAGCCGGGCGATGTCTTTAATTAGGCACGTGCATTGCCCGTGACCACCGGCGGATGTCTATTGCTGGTTGAGATCAGATGTGTCGCGTGGCGGACACGTGACCATCGGTCGATGTGAGTCTATAACTCTATCGGTGGATGCAGATCAAGAGATGTTTAAAAAAAAAAGAAAAGAGAAAAGAGAAAATAAAGGGGGAATAATACTAACACTATGATGAATAAAGTGTATGGAAGCAAGAATCAATGATTAAGAGATCAAGTATGAATTTGTGTGGCGATTCTGTTGGGGGTCGTTACAGAACCTTCCCAAGCAGGAGTGGAATTCCCTAGTGATACACTTTCATAAAGCAAGAGAAGAGAGAGTGCGCTGTTGATGATACACATTGCATAAGTACATACCATACGGAATCACCAAAAGCATAGTGAAAACTCCATTGTTTGAAGCCAAGACCTATTATGCAACTATAAAGGTAGCTCCTGACTCTCGGGGAGAGGCAAGATCACAGAGAGAATACCTTCCCTTAATATACGAATAAAGATGATAGCTGATATTCGACATAAGCTTTCTCCGTTAAGCCCACTTTTCTAGCTTATTCTTGGAGCCCCTGCCAGTTCTTCTAATCTTGGGAAAAAGTGACAGTTTTAGTCCCCCATCCAGTCCCTTTGAAACTCCCTTAGGCAAGCAGGAAAGCACTCTTTTCTCCGGAGGGCTAAACGAGAAGATTCCATGGTAGGGTTAAGGATAATAGTAATAGGAATACGTTTCATACTGAGCAACGTGCCTAGAGAGCTAACAGTAGCTATTTTTCCATTATTTCTTTCTTCCATATCCTCGGGTTTTGAGTTCTTGGCCGCTATTCACACTTACACCATATGCTTGTGTGGATAGAGGGTGTATGGCATCGACGTGTTTTGCTTTATGTCGTACTTAATATCCTGTCGCTTGTTTATGTTACGTTTAAGTACTGTATATGTTCATGCTTACACGTTTTCTTGAAAGTCATGCAAATGTTTATACACGTGATTTGAAGTTAAGAAAGATAAAATATGAATGCAATGTACGGTTAAGTGTGGGAGGGGACTGACATCCTGTTATGTACTCCTGTTATATATGTTATTACTCTAGTTATATATATTATGTACTCCTGTTATATACGCTATATACTCCTGTTATGTCCTGTTGTCACATGTATGTAAGCAGTTCTTCTATAAGCCTCACTTATACCTCATGTTCACTGAATTTAATGTAAAGTAATATTCATGTATTTTGAAATTTCATACATAGCATATGCGTCACTGCATTGTATGTTCTTACTGAGCGCTAAGGTCATAGTTGAACTCCCTGTTGTAGGTACGGATCCTCTGGATGAGGACTTGTCCCTCAGGCCGACGAGCAAGTGCAGTTGGCCGGACGAGCTCGTGGGGTTGGTTGCGACAGTCATGCGCATTTTGACCTACGGGGGAGTGGTTTTGAAGTGTATGTCAAGTTTGCACAGTATTTTTGGAATTTAGGTGATGTATATGTTTTGTGTTAATGTTTTAAAACCTCTGTTTGATAAGTTGTATTTTGAAATTGAAATATACTGAATCATTTGGGATTTTCTTTTAAGTTGTGCATGGATTGTATCGAGTTTTAAGTTGATCCATGAAGTTTGATTTTCTTGAATTTCTGCCATATTTTCTAACACATTTAAAGTTATGTTTGAATCGGGTTTTTGTGGTTTGAAGCTTTTGGGTCTAAGAGGTAGGGAAGAAGTAGTTTTGTAGAAGGTGAGGTGTATGTCTCAGACATCTGTCCTTGTCAATTTCTGCACTCGTCCATTCCTATTGTCGTCCATTCCTGTCCTCGTCCATTCATGTTGTCGTCCATTCCTGTCCTTGTCCATTCCTGTTGTCGTCCATTCCTGTCCTCGTCCATTCTGTCCTTGTCCATTCCTGTCCTCGTCCATTCATGTTGTCGTCCATTCCTGTCCTCGTCCATTCTGTCCTTGTCCATTCCTGTTGTCGTCCATTCCTGTCCTTGTCCATTCCTGTTGTCGTCCATTCCTGTCCTTGTCCATTCCTGTCCTCGTCCACTTAGTCGTCGTCCATTCCTATTGTCGTCCATTCCTGTCCTTGTCCATTCCTGTTGTCGTCCATTCCTGTCCTTGTCCATTCCTGTCCTCGTCCATTCTGTCCTTGTCCATTCCTGTCCTTGTCCATTCCTGTTGTCGTCCATTCCTGTCCTTGTCCATTCCTGTCCTCGTCCACTCACTTAGTCGTCGTCCATTCCTGTCCTCGTCCATTCATGTTGTCGTCCATTCCTGTCCTTGTCCATTCCTGTCGTCCATATGTGTCTTCCATTTTTTTTTATGTCGTCCGACGGAATTAGAGTTTAAAAGTAAAAAATTTTACGTCCAAAATGTCAATGTCAGTGAATGTCGGTTCTCGTCCCGTGTGCCGGCCCGGTGGGTTCGAGTCGGTACAGTTATGGTAGCAGAGCCCTCAGGTTTTAAAGCGATTTTTGTGACTGTATGACTGAGCAACCACCACGGTGCGATTGCTCCACCAACTGTAATTGTTCAAGTTCCCGTATAATTTTAAGTTTATCAAATTGAGTTTAGTATTATTATAGGATTTTTGTAGAAATGGTGAGAGGACACCAAGGTGAGCCAAATGATAGGGGCAACGCCCTCGACTGTTTAACCGAGTTGGTCGGCGTCCAATCCTGCATGATTGAGCATAGGATGGCTCGGGAAGATAATGGGAATAACAATCATGCGAATGCTCCACGTGACACCAGTGGGGAAGATTTTGGCGACTCCAACCGCCTTGTTTGATGGATTATCGACGGACCCAACCATGCGAGGAGTGGATCCGGACGATAGAGAGAATGTTCAACTACGCAGAGGTGGAAGAAAGTAAGAAAGTGATGTGTGCTACGTTCCATCTGACAAAGGATGCGTGGATTTTGGTGGGACACCATTCAGTCGACAACAGTAGTAGTAGATTGGAACGGATTCAAGAGAATTTTCTACGAGAAGTATTTTGACCGTAGTGTGAGGAAGGAAATATGACCGAATTCTCCCGACTTTAGCAATATGGGTCAGTGGCCGAGTATGTTTTGAAGTTCGAGTCACTATCCCGCTACGCACCTCATCTGGTGGCCACCGAAGAAAACAAGTACACCAGTTCATCCAGGGTCTGAAGATGGACCTTTTACGGGGAATCACAACTGGGGGTTTTTGACGAGGCCCCGTATACAAAAGTTGTGGCCAAGGCTTGCAGTTGGAAGCCTTTAGAGACAAAGTTCCAAAAACAGAGGGATTCATCAAGGAGATTCCTTCATGATGCCCCTTAACAACAACAAAGGGGTCAGGTTTGGGCAACCACACAGCAATAGAACAGGGGCGTTAAAGGCCCAATGAGACTGCTGCTTATCAGGACAAGGGAAAAAAGACCAATGGAAGCTCCTCAGCTTCCAGTATGCCCGCGTTGCCCGAGAAGTTCACACGGGTGTGAATGCAGGCCTTATTGGCCATGTTCTGATGTGACAACGGGAAGCATCACATCTGGGATTGCCCGATCGCCGGATAGGAGGTTGAATTGCGCTACCCCAAGGGTTTTTACAATGATAGGGTTGAAGACAAAAGTACAACAGGCAGTCTTATAGGTACAATCGTGATTTGTAATTCATGCTTACACCTGTGTGGACATGGGGGCACCATTCGTTTGTGGCACTGGACTCGGGTTAGGGAGAGTTATGTGTGCGCAGGAATCAACCCTACAGGGTATGTACCAATCTGGAGGGTTCTGCACTCGAGCAGGCAGTGCAGGGCGATATAGTGTTAGTAGGGACAAGAAATTACATGTCAATATTTTCATCATCGGTAGGAAATGATGACGATATAATCTAGGAATGGAGGGTGTTTAGAATCATGCAACCATCAATGCAGGTCCAGGATGGGTCTTTTACGCGCCCCAGAAGGAGAAAGAGTCTCCTATCAGGCTATACCAAAGAAAGAAACACAGCCTGCTGTTATATCCTCCTAAAGTCCCACAGTGATGGGGTCAGGATG
>CM039507.1:8764865-8887852 GCA_022432975.1 Begonia masoniana | reverse complement strand
TTAACGCGATACCACCGCGCCATTCTAAATCATGCGTTGGGTATTTTCTTCATAACTTTTCAATTGCCTCGAAGCATAGGCAATGACCTTTCCTTCCTGCATCAGCACGCATCCCAAACCGACTTTGGACGCATCACAATAAATACAGTACACCCCATTCTCCACTGGCAAAGTCAGCAAAGGCGCTGTGGTCAACTTTCGCTTCAATGTCTGAAAGCTTTCTTCACACGCCTTAGTCCACTCATACTTCACTTCTTTCTTTGTCAAGTTCGTCAAAGGCTTAGCGATTACCGAAAACCCTTGGATAAATTTCCGATAATACCCTGCTAGGCCCACGAAACTCCGTACATCGCTTGCATTTCTCGGTCGAGGCCAATCCTTTACCACTTGAATTTTGGCCGGATCCACCGAAACGCCTTCTTTTGAAATCACGTGGCCTAAGAAGTTCACTTGACTCAACCAGAACTCGCACTTAGAAAGCTTAGCGTACAACTGATGTCGCTTTAAGGTAGTCATAACAGCTCTTAAGTGCTCTGCGTGTTTTTCATCGTTTCGGGAATACACTAAGATGTCATCTATAAATACTATCACGAACTTATCCAAAAATTCCCGGAATACTCTGTTCATGAGGTCCATAAACGCGGCCGGGGCATTGGTCAAGCCGAATGACATAACCATAAATTCATAGTGCCCGTAGCGCGTTCTGAAAGCAGTCTTTGGTACATCCTCGGCTCTAATCTTTAACTGATAGTACCCAGACCGTAAATCAATTTTAGAGAACACCGTGGCCCCTTGCAACTGGTCAAATAGATCATCTATCCTTGGTAATGGGTACTTGTTCTTTATAGTTAGCTTATTTAATTCGCGGTAATCCACGCACATTCTTAAGGAGCCATCTTTCTTCTTTACAAACAACACCGGAGCTCCCCAAGGAGAAACGCTCGGTCGTACAAAGCCCTTGTCTGTTAGCTCTTTCAATTGGACTTGTAACTCCCTAAGTTCAACTGGCGCCATCCTGTAAGGATTCTTGGACACGGGCGCCGAACCAGGAATAATCTCTATTGTGAACTCCATCTCCCGATCCGGAGGCAAGCCAGGCAATTCCTCCAGGAATACCTCCGCAAAGTCCTTAACAACCGGAATGTCACACAACTTCAACTTTTCTTGCATGCTTACTTCCTCAACGTTCGCTATCAACCCAAAGCATCCATGCTTCATCGAGTTCAAAGCACTTACAGGCAAGCTGGGTAGCTCGTCGAGGAATACTTCAGTAACATTTTCTTCCACTGCCATGTTATTCAACCTTAGTTCTTCCCGTTTCCTTACATCCACAATACTTGCCACGAAATTGAAACATTGAGGTTTTGTGGAGTATCGGGCACTCATTGACAAAACAAGAGGCATATCACTAGATCGGAGGGTCGCTGTAAAATCATAACTTTCCCCGCCTGGAGGCCTAAAACCCACTACTCCCGACCTGCAATTGATTGTGGCGTAGTGCCTGAACAACCAATCCATGCCCAGAATTACATCATACCCCTTCATACATATGACAATCAGGTTTGCATACAACTGCCTACCACCAACGGATATGACTTCACCCTCAATAGCTCGATCTGAGTGTAGATACTCTCCAGAAGGCAACATTACACTATAACTATGATCAGCTGGGACGACATTTGACTTCCACTTAACTGCATAATTCTGTGCTATGAAGGAATGGGTTGCCCCAGTGTCAATCAGAACATGAGCCGTGTTTCCACAAACTAGAATAGTATTTGTAACAACCGATGGCTGAGCCGCTTCCTCGGCCTCAATCAAGGAAAAGATCCGGGAGGGATCACCCGGTGGCTGCCTATTCGGCCCTGGGCAATCAACAGCCTTGTGGCCCACCTTATCACAGCGAAAACACCGTCCACTATGCAGCTTGCACTCCCCTCGATGATTCTTTAGGCAAATAGGGCAGGTTGGGGCTTGTGACGCCCCTTGCGAACGTTTTCCTTTATCTTGTAATCTCGGCGTCTCATTAGCCCGCTTAACACCACGTTGTGCTTGTGGCTGCCATCCCTGGTTTTGTTGTCGCGGTCGTCCATCTCTAAACCTTCTCGATGCTTCTCTTTGTCGCTGAAGCTTCATCTCGATATCATCAAGTCCGAGGGCTCTCTGCACAATTTTATGAAACGGCACATCCTCATCATCCACCGTCATCACACCTTTCTGAATTTCAAATTTCAAACCCTGTACGAACGGACGAATTTTGTCCTCCTCCTCATGAATCATGTACCCGGCATATCGAGATAATGAATCGAACCTTTGCACATATTCAGCCATTGTCCCCGTCTGACGCAATTGCATGAATTCCACTTTCTTACTTGCCCGAAGGGTGCGACTGAAATATTTGTTGTAGAATACCGTCTTGAACCTTTCCCATCTCATAACTCCCACATCGGTAGCGGCTTGAATTGTCTCCCACCAAAATATAGCGTCCTTCTCTAAATTAAATGCCGCAAACATCACTTTGTCGGCTTCATCCACCTTTGCATAGGCAAACATGCTTTCGATCTTACGAATCCACTATTCTGCACTCGAAGGATCCGAAGATTGTCCATCAAAAGCCGGAGGCCCAAGGCGTCGGAATCTCTCTCCACTTTGGTCCCGGGAAGAACTCCCTTGTCCACTCCCGTTACCATTTCCATCCCGATTTAGTAGAACTCCAATCTAATCCGACTGTTGTTGTAATATACCCATAAATTGGTCCATAGGATTTCCTGGAGGCGGTCTAGGTGCTCTCGGCATTTCTCGTTCCTAAACACATTAGACAATATGAACAATATAAATAACTAAGAATCGTACTTAATCTTAAACACTTACAGTCGATGGAGAGTCCCGTACGGCGGTGTGTTTGGCAGGCATATCACAAAATCGCTTTTAAAACTCTATCTCTCTGATACCATAACTGTCACGACCCTTACCCGTAATATCGTTTATTTTTTTTTTTATTTTTTTTTAACTTTCACTTTAACTGTATCTGAGCGGAAATCTTAATCAAAGTCGAAATCGGAATCTAAAACGGAGTTCGTTTAGTAAATCATTTAAACAATTACTAAATCAATAAACTTAAACAATTTTAAAACAATTAATTAATAAAAGAAATCAATTAAATAAAACATATATATATATATATATTTTTAAATGGGCAGAGGAGGTGGCGATCACTCGCCAGAAAACTGGCGAGTGATCGCCCTAGGCGATTGCTCGCTAGAGCAATCGCCATATGGCGATTTCCTCTTGGCAATCGCTTCTCCAGCGATTGCCAGAGGAAGAGGCGATTGCTCACCTCTGGGAGGCGAGCAATCGCCAGACTCTCTGGACTCCAGAGAGTCCAGCTCTTCCTCTTCCTCTTCTTCTTTCCTTTTTCTTCATCCTTCGCCCCTGTACTCCTCTCTTAAATACAAAAAACACACAACACATAATACACACAAAGCCTAACACTCATCAACCCCTTCTCTTCTTTCATTTTCTCTTCACACCATTATCTTACATACATCCTTAAAACACACTTCAAACATAACATTTATCCAAACCCCCAAACACAACACAATTCATCACGTACTTCTCACACTAACACTTCCACACTAAATTTACCCAAAACTCATAACCAACATCCATCACTTTAACATACAAATGAATTTCAAATAAACGAATCGCGTGGTTCCGTTTAAACGTTTAACAATCCTACCTGTTTTAAAACAATCAAAAACGTTTCAAAACACTATACAATCGCCAAACATCCTAAAACATATCTAAACGTACTAAAAATCCATCAAATTCATCATTATCCCAACAATACCCAAAAACTCTCAAAACAACTAACCGTGAGTCAACCCGCCCTGCCAAAACACGCTCCGCCGCCACAAGCTCTGCCACCGACCATCTATACTTGGTCATCGTAAAGAGGTTCCTCACCTTCGTTCTCGTCACCTACATCATACAATAAATCCATTAAGCCTAATGCTTAGTAAGGAGCGTACTAAACATAACTTTACATATATGCATGACATTTATAAAACATTTTCGTTTCTTTTCTTTTAAACCGTTTTCTTGCCCCGTAGTACATGCATGACTTGCCCTGTAGTACATTCGTGACTTGCCCCGTAGTACATTCATGACTTTCCCCGTAGTACATTCATGACTTGCCCTGTAGTACATTCGTGACTTGCCCCGTAGTACATTCGTGACTTGCCCCGTAGTAACATTCATCATTCATCATTCATCATCGTTCTTTAATTCAACATTTTCATAAAACATGCTCATAAATAGTTCGTATGCACTTTAGTAAAACATGATGCATGGGGTATAACATACGTAAGGAAAAACCTATCAAACGAGCACTACTTAAATCACTAAAGCACTACCTACAACTACCCGTCCTTTCTACCAACCCCTATTTCCACCTTTTTCATCACATCAAACATCATCAACATTGTACGACGTAGGGCCTTAGTGGCCGGAAAGCCTAACGCTCACTTACCTGGCGTCCTAAATATGCTGAGCACCGTCCTTTGAGCTTGGGTTACCTAGAGCATTTAACAACACATCATTAATATCGACTTTCAAACATCGAATCTAAACAATCGACTTTTCGAGCTAGGACAAACTCTTCCAGAAACTCTAATTCATTTCTTCTAGGCATTTCATCGAGCACGTGGTGCTCACCAACTTCAAAACTCTATTAATGTCTTCCAAACCATTTTCAACAACCTAAACTTAACATTAAACATCTACCAACATCATTAACATACTCCAACAACCTCAATAATCACCAAAACATCATTAATGAGTATTAAATAAACCATCCTAACGATTTCTAACAAAAACCCTAAGTTTCTCCACAAACCCTAACTAAAAATAGCTTCAAAAACGAACAATATCTTGACTAAAACGTAGAGCTTACCCTAAGAGTCGATTTGGGGAAGAAACTAGAGGAGAAACTCGCCGGGAACGGAGGAGTCGTCGGCGATTGAAGATTGGCGATGGAGAAGGAGCAAATCGCGAGGGAGAGGGAGAGTATTCGTGAGGGAGAAGGAAAGTGAGGGAAGAGAGAGAGAAAACCCTTTTTAACTAAAATCTTTGATTTTCTAAATTACTATTTTACCCTCACATAACTTCTTAACTTAAATCACTATTTGTCTATCGGTTTAACTTCTCCAAAATTTTCTTATTTCTCCAAATATTTCTATTTATTCTTAGGGCTCTAACGAAACTCCCCGTTGGCCAATTGGACTTAATTTATTATTTCTACGAATTAAAACTCTATAATTGCTTAAATACTTAATATTCGAAACTTAAAGCTCGGAATCCTTAAAACGAAATTTCCGGGTGTTACAAGGATGGCCATACCCGATCTCCTAACACACATCTGAGTGCAGCTCCAAGGATGCATTCCCATCCGAGTCCCGCTCTAAGGATGGCCCTACCCCAAACTCCTAGCATACATCCAAGTCCAGCTCGAAGAATGTATTTCCATCCGAGTCCCGCTCAAAGAATGTATTTCCATCCGAGTCCCGCTCCAAGGATGGCACCAGGCACACATCCGAGACCAGCTCCAATGATGTGTTTCCCTCAGAGACTAGCTTCCACTACCCAATCCCCAAATGTTTCATGCTCACCGTTCAAAAACCATGTTCAAAACTCGTGTTTTGTAGTTGGAAAACAATGATGCATGTCACACATATACTCGACATAAAACGAAACACAGAACAAGCAAACAATCCCTACCGTTCTATGGTGTAGGCCTGAGGGCACAAACACAAACAACCTCTACTTACCTAATTTCCTGGCACGTAATCGTTCACTTCGTCAAGCTCAATTACTCGCTTGTCAACCTAACAAATATAAGAAAAATAACTTATCAATATTCTAGAAATTCTAAACTAAGTCTAACAACCAATCTAACAACCAATTTTAAATCAACTTTAAAACCTAAACCCAAAACCCGAAATTCCCACATTCTCCACCGTCCAACTTCAGTCGGCCATAACTTACTCGTTTTTCAACGGATATAGACGTTCCACCCCATTCCGTAAACCTCTACACGTCTACTATCCATTGAAACAACCAAATTTAACAACCAAACAACATGGCTAAATAAACAAAACAGAATCGACCCCCCTTAACACAAAATCCGATTTTTCTCCAACTTCAACTAAAACTCTAATCTATCTCTGAAAACAACCTAAACCAACATATCCTAAGTTTAAACCACCAATTTAGCAAGAAAACATAGCAAAAAATACCAATTTTCGGAATCCCCCATTAGGGTTTCCTAAACTCTAATCAAACTTACTCAAAACCCATAAAAAACATCAAAAATTTTCATTAATATGCATAAACTACAAGACCTACCAAACTAACCTTAAACTTTGATGCAATTGGAAGAGAAAAACCATGGAAGTGCACTCCAATGGTTGCCAAGAGAGGGAGAGGGAGGAGGAAGACAACCTAATTATCTTTTACCCCTCTAAAATTCTACCTTTTAAAACTCCTTTCTTTCCCCCTTAAAATTTACCAACCAAAATTATAAATTTATAAATTAAACCCCATCCCTCACCAAACCTCTTCTTCACGTGGACAACATTACTTTATACTAAATTTTTCTTCTCCTTAGTCTTTTGACTTTTCAACACCTCTTTCTTTTCCTTTGCATCCTACTCTTTTCCAACGTGATTACTTCCCTTCAAACCCTCCTATATAACTTTATTTCATTTACCTTAAAGTCAACAACAACATCAACCTCTAAACCATGCACTTTATAGTTTCTTTATAGTTTCTCTCTAACTTCTCCAAACCTAGTATTATCTCTCCAATTTCTCATTTTCCAACTCAAACCTAGGTTAATGTTAAACTCTATGGCATATCCTAAACTAGGGCTATGTACGTTATAGGAAAATTTCTAGGTGTTACAGGAGTCATGTGCCAATAACTCATTAGAAAACTTTGAGTACCGATGCCTTGAAGCTTGTTTTAAATAATATATTGATTTATGTAATTTGTATACCGAATTTGAATGATTTCCCTTTGTTTTTGATCTCATTTGATTTGATATCTTCGAGATAAGGACATATAAACCTTTCATGTAATTCATCATGTAGAAAAACATCTAGTTGTGTCAAATAACAATCATTATTACATGTTAAAGTTGTGATGGTTTGAGTTAATATTACTTATAATAATCACAAATAGAGTAATTAAATCTGATTAGACAGATTATGAAACATTTTACAAGTTAAAGTGAAAAACTGGTTTATTAGACATGTAAAATGAAAATTATAGAATATGTTTTTTAGTGATCAGATAATTCTGAAAAATTTACAGTGTTAACATAGATACATAAATGAAGAGAATGATCTTAGAATGAAAGGAATTCAATGTACGCAGCAAAATTTATTCAAGTTTGAAGTTTGTTATCTATAATTGATTTTAAATTGCAATGTTTTGGAAAATGACTCTAAATTAGATTTTAGAGTGGGAATTTAGAGAAACATACTGATAGAAAAATATTTCTGACATCTAAAATTATGTGACCATGCACTAAAATTGTTAACCAATGTGGTGGTTCCAAATATCACTTGAAGATTAGTGACTAATATGTAATTAAGGTGTAATTACTGGGTAATTAAAAGGTAACTAAGGTTAACTAATCATGATTATATAACTTAATATTTGTAATTAGTTAAAGAATAATCAAGATTAATGAGTTTAAGCTAAATATGATTAAAGGATAATAAATTATGGTACTTTTATGAATATTATGGAAGAAAGGGTAAAATAGTACAGTTTGAAGGTTAAAATGGATAAAATGGTAATTTCACCTAGGATCTAAGAGAGAAGTCAGAGAAGAGAGAGAAGGGAGAAAAGAAAGGATATTCAAAGTTGAGGGGGAAAAAAGTGGGATTTGACTTTCAACCCTTGAGAAAAATTGTTTCTCATCAAGAGGTAAAAATTCTATTCTTTGTGTTTTCTAATTTATGGTGAAATTACATTGTTTAGGTGAAGAGAATTGTGATTTTCGAATATATGTTATATATCTTGTTGAGAAGATTCTGAATTAATGATGTTTGGTTGAGTTAAAGGTGAGAAATCGTTAAGGTTTGATGAGAAAGAAATACAACTTAAGTGTTTCAAAACTAGCAAGTGTATACAATAAATTTAATAAGAGAAATATGAACTCTTAGTTAAATATTAATATCTATTTGTTGTTATTAGATAAAGTTGGTTGTATTAGATGAATAAAAGTATAAAGTTTGTTGTAGTGGAGTTGGAAAGAGGCATAAATTGAACATGTTTGATGGTAAAAAGTATAGTGAAAATGTTTAGAAAATTAGATGAGATATTTATATCCAATATTGAATTTGGGGTTATATTATATGAAATTGAGGTTTTGATAGTTGATTTAAGCCATGAGAATGATTCATGTTTGTTGAAAGAATGAATAAATTCTTGTAGTTTTAAATATGCATAAATAATGAATTATTAGTAAACACTAAAGAATAAATGCTTCATTTCGTTTAGATGGAGTAAAAATATTTTTTTGAATGATTATAGTGCTAGAGCGGGTTAATATGTTTTTGGACATAGAAATATGTCAAAATCATTGGACTATTGAAGGTTGAGGCTTGGAAGTGGGCTCCCGATGCCCATGGTGGGCGCCCGGAGCTGTAGGAATAAAGCAAATCACCCTTGGATCAAACTTGCAGAGTCTGAGAAGGACTCCTAGAAGATAAAATGTGAGGTATAATGATGGGCTCCTGGGGTTCGAGGCAGACTCTCACAAAAGAAAATGTGAAAAACAATCTCTCTAGAGCGGGCTTCCAAGGACTAAGAGTGGACTCTCGCACAAGCACAAAATGCTGAAATTTGACTAAAGCAGGCTTCTGCAATAGAGGAGTGAGCTCCTGCACACGCTTTAAAATATATCTTAAACATATGATTTCAAATTATCTAAGTGTCGGGTTTTGAAGTACATCATTAGAGGGTGTGTAGACAAAAATAAAGACGTCATTCATGCATCATGAAAGTATTTATCTGTACAAACGGTATTACATGAGGTATTATTGGTAACATTCGAACCGAATAAGTATCTTGTCGACTATGTATTGTGTGACGTGTGTAAAGTCAGAAAATAAAATAGCAGTGACTTTGACTCCCCTTTAGGTTGCAAATCCCTTGCCCTCTATAGATTATTCTTGTGACGTGCAAACACTACTTTGAAATTGTAACGCCCCGAACCCGTCCCGGCTCGGTGCGTCACTTTGCAAACCCAACCCGTGTTTAAAACGACGTTTAAAATAATTTTTGATAAAATTTTGACTCAATTTTCAGGTTTTTCGAACCCTCAATTTTTGTTGGGAAACGTGCCCAAAATACGTTTTCGGGTTAAAATAATTTGGAAATAGGAAAAAATTAAAAAAATAGCGAACATAACCCGACGTTATTTAGTTTAAAATCAAAACGGACGGCGTAACGACTAAAATTCGTTAAACCAAAACCTTAAACTTTAAAACCAAAAACATACTATTTCAAACCCCAAACATTTATGGCCAGTACGAAAATATTTTTAAACACAATCGACTCACAAAACAAAATCATTTACAACAAAATCTCCAAAATAGTTAAAAGAGCATTTACAACAATTTTCCACTTTTTCTAACTTCTAACTTAGTTTCAAAACACATTCTTACCAAAACACTTGTAAAAACCCATCCATCAAAATGTTCACCTCCCACACTACCCGAGGAAACAGTGATCCAGACGCCCCAACAACAGCCTGCACCGGCAGACTCCGAACTCCTCCGACTGCAACCTAATCCTCAACGGTCTCGTCTAACTCACCTATGAAGAACTCGTCACATACACCATAGAACACAAAAAGGTAAGCCTAACGCTTAGCAAGTAGAGAAATAATGCACAATACATACTAAATGCTCGACTCAACCCTAACATGTAGTTTCTACACACTCTGTTGTTTTCTTTTCATTTTGGTTGCATTTATCTTTCACTTCCAGGTGAATCAAGTAGGCACACGCCCCCACACAGTCCAGGACGGCCACACCTTGATTCACGGAGCAAGATCGGAGGCACACGTCCTAACACAGTTCAGGACGGCCAACACGAATCTTCCCAATCGATCGTAGAATCCTCATTGTGCCTTTAAGCACGAACAGGTCGAGGCATTCATACTTACGACACATTACGTACATTAGCATAGCATCTCGAATAGAATCCCTCGCGGGGTGCTCAACGAGCCACTAGCCCGACGAAGCTATTCTACTCCGAGACCACGTTGCAATCAATTCTTATCTTTTCGTTTCATTCTCACCACTCAAGCATGCAAAACACATGGTTTCATAGTTTAGAAAACAATGATGCATGAAACACGAATGCATGACCCAAAGCAAAACAAGCAAACAAACAACCATTCCCTACCGTTCTATGGTGTAGGCCCGAAGGCAACAAACAAGCACTCCACTACTTACCTAGTTGCTCCAAAGATGTTTCGTCACTTCGTCTCACCGAACGACACGCTCGATTACCTAACCAATAGGAAAATTTTACTTAGAAAACCCTAAATAAATTATAAAGGATTTTTCTAACTAGACTAATCACACATTTCAACCTAAACTCACAACTTAACTCAAAACCCGATTTTTGCCCCAAAATTGACCGTCTAACTTCAAACGGTCATAACTTTCTCGTTTTTCAACGGATTTCGACATTCCTCCCCAATTCGGAAACCTCTACATGTCTACTATCCATTGAAAGACTCAATTTAACCAAATAAACTCAATGGCCAATCCGAAAATCCAGCCAACAGAATCAGCCACCTTAAATGAAAAATCCAATTTTTCCAAACTCCTTCCAAATTCTTCATCTAACTCCATACATCACCTAAACCAATTCATCTAACCTCTTAATCATGAAATTAAGGAAGAAAAACTACCATTAAACCCCAAAATTTGGACTTCACCATTTAGGGTTTTCAAACCCTATGCAATCTTAACCAAAACTACCCAAAAACCACTAAAAACAACCCCTAAGTGTACAAAACTAAAAACCCCAACCAAAACTCATCTTAAACCTTGAAAAATTATGGAAAGGAAAAACCACTAAAAACAACCCCTAAGTGTACAAAACTAAAAACCCCAACCAAAACTCATCTTAAACCTTGAAAAATTATGGAAAGGAGAAGGAGGGAGGCGCCACACTCTGCTGGTTTGTCGAGAGGAAGAAAGGGGAGAAAATGGATTAATTTTTCTCAATTTTGTCTTTTTAACCAAAATTTCTTTTCACTTTTTAATTCCCACCACAAATTTCTTTAAAATTCCAAAATCATCCTCACCTTTTCTCCCTCAAATTTTCTAACGTGATTGGCTTCTTTTATCCCCACTTTTCATTCATTTATTTCATAATTTGTTAAATTTCTATTGGTTATCAAAACTTTTGACTTTTCAAAATTGTTTTGGTTTGAATTGTCAACCACCTTTCTTTCTTCTCTTTCTCTTTAATAACCTCCAACGTGATTCAATTTAATTTCCCCCCTTTTTATTCAATTATTTTCTTTACAAAAATTTCCTATTGGTTGTTTGACTATTCTACTCTCTCTTTGGAAGTTTAACTTTTCAAATTGGTTTGGTTTGAATTGTCAAACCATTTCTCTTCTTTTGCTTGCATGACTTAATTCCAATCCTTTTACCCTTTAACAATAAACCCTCCTAACCGTATATTCTAGGAAATACGTGCGTTGCAGGAAATTCTCGGGTGTTACAGAAATAGTCAATAGAATGTACATATGTGTGCATCTTTACATATGATGATTATTGATCATGCATATCAGTATTAACTATATGTTAATATGGATCATACATATTAACATTCACATAACATGTTAATATAATACTTGATAAAAGTGAAACCATCTAATTAGTATGGTACATGGACATGTTGTGATTCACTTATCATAGCAAGGATGCACACACTTGGATTGATTCATTTATCATGGCATGAGTGTGTACGTGAGAGATGCATTTCATACTCATTACATATAGTTGAGTTTAGAATGGAAAATTGGTGAGATAATTCTAGACAATAATTTATATATAATGTGTTTATGCATATTTATATATGTACTGCATTCCTACATTCCTACATATAGAGAAACATGGTAAACATGATTTAGGAATAGACATTAATAAAAAAATATATTTAGTGAGTCATGTAAAGAATATTGAGTAAGACATTAATTAGAAATATGTAGAGGGTTTTATAAATAGCATGAATTGAGACATTAATAGAATATGTTTAGAATGTTTAGATGAATATGAGATTTATAATATGAAACAAGGTTTGAGAAATAAGTTGCACATGGTGTTAAAGATAATTGAAAATAAATTGTACATGAGAATTGAATATAGTTAGGCTATGATTATCTAATTCATATTTTTAAGCATTAATATACATGCCTAATTCACTTCATACATAAAAAGATGTGACACCTAGATGAATATATTAATAAGAAATGTTTAGAAAATTTTGATAACATATAAAATATGGGATATGTGAATGAGTATTAATCAATGTGGAATTTTGATATGATGGTTGTAAAGACTAATCATGTAGGGCATTTAGTACAAGATTAGATGAGTTTTCAGTTTAGTTTGGTGAATTTTTAGATTGATATTTGTTGTGAAAAATAGTTCGCAAGTGTACGAGTCGCAACAAGTAATAAAGTGATAAATAGAATGTCAAACCCACGATGACTTTTTAATTAATAATCAAATAAAATTAATTTCAGTCTAATTTGAATAACGATATTTTAGTGAATTTGGATTCAAAATAAAGGAAGAGGAATTGATTAAATAACAGAAAATTAAATAAGTTTTAATATATAATAAAAGAACTCTAGGGTTCCCGATTTCACCTCAATTAATCATATTTAGTATTCCTTATTCAATTCATTAATTTCTATTTCTATGTGTTGATGGCAATTTCACAAAACTATTTATCAATCTCTCTCAAGTAATGATAAACTTATTCAACTAACAAATTTTTACCTCTCGGTCTCTAATCATAAGAATTAATTGAATACATTAAGAACGAGAAATTAAAATACCACATAAACGTATTAGCTATCTCTAGTTTAACATCCTTTTCATGGTAAATTATTCAGTGCACGATTATTTATTACCTCTCGGTCTCAAAACAATCCTATGAACATGCTATTGTTGATCAGATAATAGTAAGATTTAAGAACATGATAATTTACTCAACACAATATCGAAACAGAAATCGGGCAACTTAAATTAAATGAAAAACTATATATTTATAATTCGGCTATATCGTAGCCCTAGAAATGTGGATTAGTTCATGCTAAAGTAAAGAAAAACATAAGAAGAAATAAAAACAATCATAATTTCAGAAAAGAAAAGAGAAATAAGAAAAAAAAACTAGGTTCGTCAAAAATTTGCTTTTTCAATCTCTGTCGTCTTGATGCTCTCAACTCTCCTCCTCTGTTTTTTTTTTTCTCCGTTAACCTAATCATCCTATAATCTGCCACGCACGATTGAAATCAACGGTTGGGATTGAAACAATTAAAGTAGCCGATCGATCGCTTGAGGTGTAGCCGATCGATCAGCTATCTCTTCTGCTTTGACTAAAATATTGCTTCAGCCGATCGATCGGTGATATGTGGCCGATCGATCGGCTATGACTTTGCTCCATAATTTTGTAATAGTTTAGCCAATTGATTTCTAAGGGTTGCCGATCGATCGGTAACTCTTCTGTGAGTTTCTCTTTTCTTCTTTAAATTCTTCATCAACCGATCGATCGCCAACATAGCTGATCGATCGGCAACTCTTCTGTTAGACAATAATTTCTTCCTTTCTTCTAGTTTGATTTCATCAAAACTTGTAATTCTCCAATTCTTTCCACACACTTGCACCAAATATATCAAAATCTTTCATATACTTGAGTAAAATTAATCAATTCAAGTATTAAAGAGTACAATAAAATGTGTTAAATACACACTTATCACACCCCCAAACTTGAATGAAAGCTTGTCCTCAAGCGAACAAAACTAATAAAAAATCTCAACAGATATATAATCCAATCCCATATATTAAGCTGTAACACCCGGCATTTGGCCATGTAATAATCTGTTGAATTATTGTATGGATTTAAATTGCCATAAATACGATAACAACTTCATTGTAAAATGTTGGAGTATTTAGTGAGGGGAGAACCAAACTAATGTGTAACAAAACTAAACACTAAGTTTAAAATGCATGGAAGGGTAAATTGGGGAGAAATTAAGGTTGGTGGGAGATAGTCAATGGATAGCTGACATATGGCAATTTGTTGAAGAAGTTAAGTTCTTCCTCCTACGTGAAACCCTCTTCATTTCACTTCTCTGCTTTCTCTCCATTCTCTTCTCGGCATTCTCTCTTCCAGTTGTCAATCAGCCATCGAAGCTACTTCGATCTCCTCGGCTCCTTTCTGTTTTTCTACTAGGGTAAGCATCTTTTAAATGCTAACAAGTTTGGACAAGTTTAAAGTGAGTTTTGGTTGGAGTGAATGATAGTGATACTTTGGTAAAACTCACTGTTTTTGGATGAAAACACACCGATTTGTTTTCTAAGGGTTTGAATGAGTTTGGAACAAATTCTTCTAACTTATTTGTTAGCATTTGCAGCTTGTTTATTTTCTGATCGTGCATGTACAGGTTCGAGCATTTCTGAGACGTTCAGGACTATCAACTCTGCAGCAACAGGTAAGTTCATACGCATAGATTCGGCCCTTAAGGTCCTACATCACAGAGGTACTAGGTTTTCTGTTATGTCGGGTTGTTTTGGGTAGAAGAGTTAGAGTTATATTCTGAAATGTCTGGCTTTGATTTACTTTCTGCTGTCTTATTTCTGCTGTCTGCCTGTTTAAATTCAAGCACCGTTCATGCATACACGTTTTCTCTGAAAGACATGCAAATGTTTTCTGTACACTGTTTGAAACTAAATAAGATAAAATCTGACTGAAATGAACCGGTTAAGTGTGGGACGAGGACTGACCCACTGTTACTGTATTGTTATATATATGTATACTGTATTACTGTATGTGCCTATCGTGCACTCACTGATTCTACTGATTGTCAGTTCCCCTATAAGCCCCACTTATACCTCTCTGCCACTGAAACATAATGTACTGTACTGTCACTGTATTTCTGAAAACCGCATGCATAGCATTTTGCATCACTGCATATCTATTATGTTCTTACTGAGTTTTAGACTCATAGGTGAACTCTCTGAGGTAGGTACTGAACCTGGAAATGAGGACTTTGTGCCTCAGTCTGATGAATAGGTGGCTGGTGCTTTGAGCTCTCGGGGGTGGTTGTTGCAGCCAGACACAAATTCTGTCCTGAGGTTTAAATTTTTAAAGCATAGTCTATATCTGTAAAGTTTTCTGAAAATTCTGGCTTCGTTGTAAAAACTCTGTAAAAACTTCCGTTTTGGGAAAGTCTGCAAATATATGTTAGGTTCTGTACTGATCCTCAGATTTTAAAACAATGTACAGATTTTGATGTCTAAGTTTTTTTAAAACTACTGTATTTGACAGTTGAATTCATGTTCTGAATATTCTGAAATTGTTTGGAGTATTATCTGTTAGTTTGTGCGTGGATGACTTCTTGTTTTGGAACTATCCATGCAGTCTGTTTCCTTTGAATCTGCTAATTGTAAAGTGTGCTCTACATCCTTGTGTAGATTCGGGCATTGAAGGTTTATAACTTTCATGCTTTCTGTTTGTGCTGTATTTGACAGTTGAACGATGTTTTGAAGTATTCTGAAATGGTTTGGAATATTTTCTGTTAGCTTATGCATGAATGATCTCTGGTTTTAGAGCTTTTATGTAGAGTGAAATTCCTTGAGTTTCTGTCATGTTCTCTGTTGTGTTCGAGATCCATGTTTTGATATGGTTCGAGAAATCTGGGACTTCTATGTCTTCTGTTTTAAGCTCTCTGTCTATATGTTTTCCTGTCAAAAGTTGTAAATTTGCCTTAAAAACTACATCTTCTGATTTCATCTATCGCTGCCCGCTGCCCGCTTGTTTTGCTGCCTTTAGAAATCATGTCCACCGCTGCCCTTAAAATTTCGTCTTCCGCCCAGTTTATTTACAGTTTCTGTCTGTATCTTCCGGTTGACGTCACCCATCTTCCGGTTGATGTCATCACCTCATCCGATCTCATCTACTAACTGTATCTTCTGGCTGACGTCATCTGTTATCTGCTGATGACATCATCACATCTTCTGATGACAGTCATCATACATTTCGATTCCATCTGCTGCCTTCATCTTTCGATGACGTCATCTCCTCTTCCGATGACGTCACCCATAGTTTACATTCTCCGAATTCCGCCTGCCTCCTCTTCTTCTATTATAATTGCTGCCTTCTGATTTCAACTGTATCCCATTTCATTTCAATCCTGGAGAGCTCTCTCTCTCTGTGTGTAACAGCCCAAAACCGAACCCGATCGGGGTCCGGGATCGAAGTCATCACTTTGGGACAGATAACAGAAAACGGAGACTATTTTTTTTGTACATTAAACTTTTAAAACATTTACAGAGAGAGAGAAAGTTCTCTGGATTTGAAATCAAACGGGAAAACAGTTAACAGAATCGGAACGCAAAATGGATGATAGAAGAAAAGCAGGAAGTGATGAAAACAAAAGTAAATAAACTGGCAGAAGGCGTTGACGGAAGAAGCAGGCATCGAGTGGAATCGGTGGATGCAAGCATAAATGATACCGGAAGATTTAGGCAGATGACGTGGCCGGATGATGTGGATGACGTTCTCGGAAGATGTAGGCAGCAGATGGGATCATAATGTGTGATGACATCATCGAAAGATGTGATGACGTCATCGACAGATACAGATAGTAAACGTAATCGGCAGAAGGTGATGACGTCAGCCGGAAGATGGATGACGTCACCGAAAGATGCAGGCAGCAGTTGAAATCGGTAGAAGAAAAGCTATGGTGATGTCATCAGAAGAGGAGATGACATCATCAGAAGATGAATGCAATAAACGGAATTGGCAGGAGCAAAACTTAAACAGAATTACTGTTTAGCGGTAGATACAGATACGACAAAAGATGAACAGTGATAACCGGTGGATGTGAACCACTAACAGAATTGAGTTCACCGGTTGATGTAATAAGACAAAATAGATGACGTCAGACGGTAGATGTAGGAAAAATTCCTACCGGTAGATGTAATCAGAAGACATAGTTTTAAAGACAAAGTTTGACAACTTTTAACAGGAAGACTTACCAATAGAGAGCAGAAAAACAGAAAACGTGAAAGACTCAGATTCTCAAACCAATTCAAAACGTGGTTCTCGAGCACAACAGAAGGCATAAAAACTTCAAACTTCAGAGACTGATTTAAAAACATAACTTGAACACATGTTTAAAGGAACACGACAGGATTTTCAAGAAAATAGACTGCATGGATAACTCTAAAACTAGAAGTCATCCATACACAAGCTAACAGATAATATCCCAAACAATTCCAGAATATTCAGAACCTGAATTCAACTGTCAAATACAGTAGTTTTTAAAACTTAGACATCAAAATCTGTACATTGTTTTAAAATCTGAGGATCAGTACAGAACCTAACATATATTTGCAGACTTTCCCAAAACGGAAGTTTTTACAGAGTTTTTACAACAAAGCCAGAATTTTCAGAAAACTTTACAAATATAGACTATGCTTTAAAAATTTAAACCTCAGGATAGAATTTGTGTCTGGCTGCAGCAACCACCCCCGAGAGCTCAAACCACCAGCCACATATTCATCAGACTGAGGCACAAAGTCCACATTTTCGGGTTCAGTACCTATACCAGAGAGTTCACATATGAGTCTAAAACTCAGTAAGAACATAATAGATATGCAGTGATGCAAAATGCTATGCATGCGGTTTTCAGAAATACAGTGACAGTACAGTACATTATGTTTCAGTGGCAGAGAGGTATAAGTGGGGCTTATAGTGAAACTGGCGAACAGTGGGTGCACTATCAGGCACAAACAGTAATACAGTACAGTACAGAAACAGATCTGGAGGCCAGTCCCCGTCCCGCACTTAACCGGTACATTTCAGTCAGATTTTATCTTGCTTAACTTCAAAACCGTGTACAGAAAACAGTTTTGCATGATCTTTCAGAAAATCGTGTATGCATGGACATTTACAGTGCTTACAGTTGATACGGCAGAGAACAAGAAGATAAAACAACAGAAACCTAAACAGAAACCACAGAACTTAACTCTAACCCTTCTACCCGAAACCAGCCAACAGAATGTAAAACCTAGTACCTCTGAGATGTAGGGCCTTAAGGGCCAGCCTACGGATATGAACTTACCTGTTGCTGCAGAGTTGATAGTCCTGAACGTCTCAGAAATGCTCAAACCTGTACATGCACGTTCAGAAAATAAACAAGCTGCAAATGCTAACAAATAAGTTAGAAGAATTTGTTCCAACTCATTCAAACCCTTAGAAAACAAATCGGTGTGTTTTCATCCAAAAACAGTGAGTTTTACCAAAGTATCACAATCCTTCACTCCAACCAAAACTCACTTTAAACTTGTCCAAACTTGTTAGCATTTAAAAGATGCTTACCCTAGTAGACAAATAGAAAGGAGCCAAGGAGATCGAAGTAGCTTCGATGGCTGATTGTCGACTGGAAGAGAGAATGCCGGGAAGAGAATGGAGAGAGAGCAGAGAAGTGAAATGAAGAGGGTTTCACGTAGAAGGAGGAACTTAGCTTCTTCAACAAGTTGCCAGATGTCACTCAACCATTGGCTATCTGCCACCAACCTTAATTTCTCCCCGATTTACCCTTCCATGCATTTTAAACTTAGTGTTTAGTTTAGTTACACATTAATTTGGTTCTCCCCACACTAAATGCTCCAAAATTTACAATAAAATAGTTATTGTATTTATGGCAATTTAAATCCATACAATAATTCAATAGATTATTACATGGCCAAAATGCCGGGTGTTACATTGTGTTTCTCTGTTATTTGTTCTGCCTTTCAATTTTAAATCTGTTTACTGTTTTCTCGTTTTACTTTTAAATACAGAGAATGCCTCCCGCCTACGTTTTTCCTGTCTTACTCTATTTCTATATTTACAGTTCATTCCTATTTTCTGCTCCACCCTTTTATTTTGTCATTCACTTTGCCCTTTTGATTTCAACTACTTCTGTTTTACTTTCCACTCCAGAGAACTCTCTCCCTCTGTAAATTTTTTAAAAGTTTAATGTACACAAAAAAAAAATATATAGTCCCCGTTTTTTATTATCTGTCCCGGAGTGATGGCTTCGATCCCGGACCCCGATCGGGTTCAGTTTCGGGCTGTCACAGTTGTGGTATCAGAGAGACAAGGTTTTAAAACCGATTCTGTGAAATGTCTGACTGCGCAACCCGCCACGTGAGATCGCTCCACCAACTGTAAGTGTCTAATGTTCTGTAAAAAGTTTCTGTTTATTAAATTAAGTTATTTCGTTTATAGGATTATTTTAGAAATGGTGAGAAGACATCAAGATGAAGCAAGTGACAGCGCCAGAACCATTGATCGTTTAACCGAGCTGGTGGAGGTACAATCCCGAATGGTGGAATGCATGATGGCCAGAGAAGATGACAAAAACAATAACCATGGAAATAACAATCGTGATAATGCGCCGCGAGACAACAGTGGAGACAGATTCCGTCAACTTCAACTGCCGGCATTTGATGGGCTATCTACGGACCCAACTCATGCTAAGGAATGGATCCGGCAGATCGAGCGTATGTTCAACTGCGCTGAAGTGGAAGAGAATAAGAAGGTTGTATGTGCCACTTTTCATCTCACCAAAAGTGCTGGATTTTGGTGGGACACGGTGCAGTCCACTACCGTGGCACTGTGCTGGGAGGGATTTAAGAAAATCTTTTACGAGAAGTATTTCGATCACAGTGTGAGGAAGGAAAAGTTAGTTGAATTCTCTCGGCTACGACAATACGGGTCGGTGGTTGAATATGTTCAGAAATTCGAGTCATTGTCCCGTTATGCACCTCACCTAGTGGCCACCGATGAGAATAAGGTACACCAGTTCATTCAAGGGCTGAAGATGGACTTATTATGCGTGATCGCAACCGGGGGTTTTGATGAGGCACCGTATACGAAGGTGGTGGCCAAGGCTTATCAGTTGGAAGCCTTACAAATAAAGTCTCAAAGACAGAGGGATTCAACAAGAGGGATTATTTGAAGTATTCCTCAGCAGCAGCAACAACAATAGAAGGGTCAAAACCTGCAACCTCAACAGCAACAAAACAGGGGCATTAAGAGGCCCAATGAGACTCTCACTTACCAAGATAAGGGAAAGAGACCGATGGGAGCTCCTCACCTCACCATATGTCAACGGTGCTAGAAGAGCCACCAAAGCGAGTGCAGGTTTATCACTGGCGCTTGTTTTCGATGTGGTAAGGCAGGCCATCAAGTTCGGGATTGCCCAATGCCCGACACCAGAGCAGGTCAAGCCGTGCCGAGAGTGTTTGCAATGATAGAGGACGTTGATGATGCTGATCTGCACACAGCAATTACAGGTACAATTATAATATGTGATTCCCTTGCTTATACCTTGTGGGACACGAGGGCCACACATTTGTTTGTGGCAGGGGACTTCGTAGTTAGGCAGAAGGTTATTTGTACGTCGTCAGATCAGCCCTACAGCATTATGCTACCGTCCAGAGAGTTTATGCACTCCGAGCAGGTGGTACAGGTGATATAGTGTCAGTAGGAGACCAGAAGTTGTACGCCAACCTTATCGTCATCGGTATGAAGGGGTACGATGTCATTCTGGGGATGGACTGGCTATTTAGACACCATGCTACCATAAACTGTAGGTCCGGGCTAGTGTCATTTAAACGCCCAAATGAAGTAGAATTCTCTTATCAGGCAGTACCGAAGAAACACAGTATGCCTGTTATATCTTCCCTGAAAGCTCAACGGCTGATGAAGTCAAGGTGCATCAGATTCCTGGCCCACGTAGTGGATGTCCGAAGGCAAAGTGAGGTGAAACTTCAGAATATTCTGGTAGTACGGGACTTTTCAGAGGTTTTCTTAGATGACTTATGGGGATTGCCACCCGATCGTGAGATCGAGTTTGAAATCGATGTATATCCTGGTACTGAACCGGTATCGAAGAATCCGTACTGTATGGCACCGATTAAGCAGAGGGAGTTGAAGGCTCAGCTATAGGAATTGGTGGATAAGGGTTTTGTGCGCCCTAGTTTTTCTCCGTGGGGTGCTCCCGTCTTGTTTGTTAAGAAGAAGGATGGGTCCCTACGGATGTGTATTGACTACCGTGAGCTGAACAAGTTAACGATCAAGAATAAGTACCTGTTGCAGAGAATCGATGATTTATTTGACCAACTATAAGGGGCTCGGGTATTCTCTAAGATCGATTTGCGCTCTGGCTATTACCAGTTGAAGGTCAGAGCTGATGATATTCCAAAGACCGCCTTCAGGACCCGGTACGGGCACTACAAATTCTTAGTGATGTCGTTCGGGTTAACTAATGCTCCGGCAGCATTCATGGACCTGATGAACTGGATATTCCAAGATTTCTTGGATAAATTTGTAATCGTTTTCATCGACGACATTCTGGTTTACTCCAGAAGTAAGGCCGAGCTCGAGGAGCACTTGACAATTGTGCTATCAACTCTGAAGCAGCATCAATTATTTGCCAAACTATCAAAATGTGAGTTCTGGCTGAGTAGGTTTAATTTCCTAGGTCACGTGATGTCTGCTGAAGGAGTGTCTGTGGACCCGACCAAGATTGAGGCTGTAAGAGACTGGCCAAGGCCGAGGAATGCAAGCGAAGTACAGAGCTTTATCGGACTAGCTGGTTATTACAGGAAATTCATCAAGGGATTTTCTGTAATAGCGAAGCCTTTGACCAGTTTGACGAGGAAGGAAATCAAGTTCAAGTGGTCTGAAGCATGTGAGGTGAGCTTTCAGACACTTAAGCAAAAGTTGACCACTGCTTCTTTGTTAGTATTACCAGTTGATGATGGCAAATTCACTGTATATTGCGACGTGTCAAAGATTGGCTTGGGATGCGTATTGATGCAAGAAGGAAAAGTGGTGGCGTACGCGTCCAGACAATTGAAGAACCACGAGCAGAACTACCCTACTCATGACCTTGAGTTAGCGGCAGTTGTATTTGCTCTTAAGGTATGGAGACACCACTTATACGGACAGTCGTGTGAGGTATTTTCTGATCACAAGAGCCTGAAGTACATCTTTATCCAGAAAGAGCTTAACATGAGACAAAGATGGTGGTTAGAATTCGTAAAAGATTACGATGTTGAGATTAAATACCACCCAGGTAAAGCTAACGTAGTAGCCGATGCATTGAACAGGATGTAAGATACTATGCAACCAGCTATATCGGCTGTGTCGATGCCTTTGAGGATTGAGATACAGAAGTTTGATATGGAGATAGTTTCTGGGCTGTCAGCCATACTAGCAAACTTGACGCTACGGCCCACCGTTCTGGACCGAATTAAGGAAGCCCAGAAGACCAATTCAAAGGAGATGGCTGATATGGTGAGCAAGGTACCAATGGCTTCTTCCGATTTCAGTTATTCAGGAGATGGTATTCTTAAGTTCAGAGATAGATGGTATGTTCCGAAAGATGAAGAGTTACGAAAGAACATCTTGTCGGAAGCCCATTCAACTATTTTCTCTGTGCATCCTGGAAGCACGAAGATGTATCAGGACTTGAAACTTCACTTCTGGTGGCCGAGTATGAAGAATGAAGTGGCCAAATTTGTGGAGTCTGCATGATATGTCAGCAAGTCAAAGCTGAATATCAACAACCAAGTGGAACACTTCAACCTCTTCCAATTCCCGAATTGAAGTGGGAGAACATCTCAATGGACTTTGTTGTTGGCTTTCCAAGGACACCTAAGGGCCATAACAGTATTTGGGTCATAGTGGACAGATTGACGAAGTCGGCCCATTTTCTACCTGTGAAGACGACATTCTCTATGGACCAGTATGCAGAACTATACATTAGTGAGATTGTCAAGCTACATGGGGTACCAGTGTCGATTGTATCTGACCGAGATCCTAGATTCACATCGAGGTTCTGGAAAAGCTTGCAAAGCTCCCTGGGCACCAGGTTGGATTTCAGCACGGCGTTTCATCCACAGACGGATGGGCAATCCGAGAGAACAATTTAAATACTAGAGGATATGTTAAGGTCGTGCGTGCTGGAATTTCATGCTCCTTGGAGTAGATCCCTACCGCTTATGGAGTTCGCTTACAACAATAGCTACCAGGCTACAATTGGCATGGCTCCATATGAAGCTCTCTACTGCAGAAAGTGTAGGTCCCCGTTGTGTTGGGATGAGGTCGGAGAAACCAAGCTTATCGGCTCCGAGATATTACAGCAGATGTCCGAGGTGATAACTGCTATCAAACAACGAATAAAGATTGCTCAAAGTCGATAGAAAAGTTATGCGGACCATAGAAGAAGAGATTTAGAGTTTGCTGAGGGTGATGAAGTGTTTTTGAAGGTGTCACCTTTCAAAGGCGTAATGAGATTTGGCAAGAAAGGAAAGCTAAGCCCAAGGTTTGTTGGGCCTTTTCCAATCTTGAAGAGAATTGGGAACATGGCCTACAGACTACAGCTACCAGCGTCAATGGATGGTGTTCATGATATTTTCCATGTGTCAATGCTGAGAAAGTGCGTACGGGATCCAACTCAGATCGTGAAACAGGTGGACTTCGATATCATGCCGACGCTGACATATGAAGAAAGGCCCAAACAGATACTGGATACCTCACTCAAAGTGTTGCGCAATCGTGTGGTCCCATTGGTGAAAGTTTTATTGGCGAAATCGTAATGTAGAGGAAGCCACATGGGAAAGACAAGCGGATTTTAGGGCCCAATATCCGGACCTCTTTGCTTAGGCAAATTTTGGGGACAAAATTTCTGTTAAGGTGGGTGGAATGTAACACCCGGCATTTGGCCATGTAATAATCTGTTGAATTATTGTATGGATTTAAATTGCCATAAATACAATAACAACTTCATTGTAAAATGTTGGAGCATTTAGTGAGGAGAGAACCAAACTAATGTGTAACTAAACTAAACACTAAGTTTAAAATGCATGGAAGGGTAAATTGGGGAGAAATTAAGGTTGGTGGGAGATAGCCAATTGATAGCTGACACATGGCAACTTGTTGAAGAAGTTAAGTTCTTCCTCCTACGTGAAACCCTCTTCATTTCACTTCTCTGCTCTCTCTCCATTCTCTTCTCGGCATTCCTTCTTCCAGTCGTCAATCAGCCATCGAAGCTACTTCGATCTCCTCGGCTCCTTTCTATTTTTCTACTAGGGTAAGCATCTTTTAAATGCTAACAAGTTTGGACAAGTTTAAAGTGAGTTTTGGTTGGAGTGAAGGATAGTGATACTTTGGTAAAACTCACTGTTTTTGGATGAAAACACACCGATTTGTTTTCTAAGGGTTTGAATGAGTTTGGAACAAATTCTTCTAACTTATTTGTTAGCATTTGCAGCTTGTTTATTTTCTGAACATGCATGTACAGGTTCGAGCATTTATGAGACGTTCAGGACTATCAACTCTGCAGCAACAGGTAAGTTCATACGCATAGATTCGGCCCTTAAGGCCCTACATCACGGAGATACTAGGTTTTCTGTTATGTCGGGTTGTTTTGGGTAGAAGAGTTAGAGTTATGTTTTGAAATGTCTGGCTTGGATTTACTTTCTGCTGTCTTATTTCTGCTGTCTGCCTGTTTAAGTTCAAGAACCTTTCATGCATACACGTTTTCTCTGAAAGATATGCAAATGTTTTCTGTACACTGTTTGAAACTAAATAAGATAAAATCTGACTGAAATGAACCGGTTAAGTGTGGGACGGGGACTGACCCACTGTTGCTGTACTGTTATATATATGTATACTGTATTACTGTATGTGCCTATCGTGCACTCACTGATTCTACTGATTGTCAGTTCCCCTATAAGCACCACTTATACCTCTCTGCCACTAAAACAAAATGTACTGTACTGTCACTGTATTTCTGAAAACCGCATGCATAGCATTTTGCATCACTGCATATCTATTATGTTCTTACTGAGTTTTAGACTCATAGGTGAACTCTCTGATGTAGGTACTGAACCCGGAAAGGAGGACTTTGTGCCTCAGTCTGATGAATAGGTGGCTGGTGGTTTGAGCTCTCGGGGGTGGTTGCTGCAGCCAGACACAAATTCTGTCCTGAGGTTTAAATTTTTAAAGCATAGTCTATATCTGTAAAGTTTTCTAAAAATTCTGGCTTCGTTGTAAAAACTTTGTAAAAACTTCCGTTTTGGGAAAGTTTGCAAATATATGTTAGGTTCTGTACTGATCCTCGGATTTTAAAACAATGTATAGTTTTTGATGTCTAAGTTTTTTTAAAACTACTGTATTTGATAGTTGAATTCATGTTCTGAATATTCTAAAATTGTTTGGAGTATTATCTGTTAGTTTGTGCGTGGATGACTTCTGGTTTTGGAACTATCCGTGCAGTCTGTTTTCTTTGAATCTGCTAATTGTAAAGTGTGCTCTACATCCTTGTGTAGATTCGGGCATTGAAGGTTTATAACTTTCATGCTTTCTGTTTGTGCTGTATTTGACAGTTGAACGATGTTTTGAAGTATTCTGAAATGGTTTGGAATATTTTCTGTTAGCTTATGCATGAATGATCTCTGGTTTTAGAGCTTTTATGTAGAGTGAAATTCCTTGAGTTTCTGTTATGTTCCCTGTTGTGTTCGAGATCCATGTTTTGATGTGGTTCGAGAAATCTGGGACTTCTATGTCTTCTGTTTTAAGCTCTCTGTCTATATGTTTTTCTGTCAAAAGTTGTAAATTTGCCTTAAAAACTACATCTTCTGATTTCATCCATCGCTGCCCGCTGCCCGCTTGTTTTGCTGCCTTTAGAAATCATGTCCACCGCTACCCTTAAAATTTCGTCTTCCACCCAGTTTATTTACAGTTTCTGTCTGTATCTTCCGGTTGACGTCACCCATCTTCCGGCTGACGTCATCACCTCATCCGATCTCATCTACTGTCTGTATCTTCTGGTGACATCATCCATCTTCCGGCTGACGTCATCATCTTCTGCCGATTACGTTTACTATTTATATCTGCTGATGACATCATCACATCTTTCGATGACATCATCACACATTTCGATTCCATCTGCTGCCTTCATCTTCTGATGACGTCATCTCCTCTTCTGATGACGTCACTCGTAGTTTACATTCTCCGAATTTCGTCTGCCTCCTCTTCTTCTGTTATAATTGCTGCCTTCTGATTTCAACTGTATCCCATTTCATTTCAATCCCGGAGAGCTCCCTCTCTCTGTGTTTCTCTGTTATTTGTTCTGCCTTTCGATTTTAAATCTGTTTACTGTTTTCTCGTTTTACTTTTAAATACAGAGAATGCCTCCCGCCTACGTTTTTCCTATCTTACTCTATTTCTATATTTACAGTTCATTCCTATTTTCTGCTCCACCCTTTTATTTTGTCATTCTCTCTGCCCTTTTGGTTTCAACTACTTCTGTTTTACTTTCCACTCCAGAGAACTCTCTCCCTCTGTAAATGTTTTAAAAGTTTAATGTACACAAAAAAAATATATAGTCCCCGTTTTCTGTTATCTGTCCCGGAGTGATGGCTTCGATCCCGGACCCCGATCGGGTTCGGTTTCGTGCTGTCACATAAGCACAATACAATATAATAGTAAAGAGTCCTCATCAAAGTTTTTGGTAATTCGTCTCAGGTTGAACAATTCATACTAAAACTACTAAGATTAACACTTTGCAAAAGAATTAACTTATATCAGTGCATTGACATTTGCTTACTTAGAAATCCTCGTATGTGTGTGTTCATTCTTATTTTTCTCTAACTGTTGAGTTAACTAATGTAGCTATGGGAAGAGAATACACTCACAGCTCACTTGGGATCACTCCATTCACTCTGATCGTTCATCGGCTTTACCCACCTTCCAACTAATAGCAATTATCAATTAAACAAAATAAAAGTCGATAGGTCTTGAAAAGCTTGTAATGTAAGGTTGGATTAAAGAGTATGAATTTTATGGATACAAATGAGTAATCAGAGCACAACCCATCCTTCTTTATGTCACCCACTCAATATTTTCTTCTCAGCACTAGCTCAAGCTTTCCTTTGATCTCCCACCCCCAAACTTATTTCATTCAATATCACTCAGATTAACTCCTTTGTCATAATTACAAAGTAAAATAAATATAAAAAGCCTGAAAATAAAACTAAAATTTCGAATGTCTCTTTTTTTTTTTTTTTGCAACTCAGACTAATAATAACAAAGCAACGTAAAAATAAATTAACAGATGACAAATGAGTTTTTATTCATCCTCACCACTACATTCTCCTACTCTCCTTCAAATATATCAATAAATCTCGTGCTCTTTAGAAAAGATAGGAAAATCTATATGTGGTTAGACTGAAATAGGTACAATTGAATTGTTAAATCATAAGCTCAAAAAGGGTGACTATGTGTAACGCCCCCGAACTCCCCCCGGCTCGGTGCGTTACTTTGCTAAGCTATCCCGCATTTAAAACGTAATTTAAAATAATTTTCGTAACTTATTCAACTCGGTTTTTCAAGTTTTTTGAACCCTCGAAAAATATTGGAAAACATGCGTGAAATACGTTTAAAATACGTCAGAAAAGCTCGGGTCAAAACATAGTAGAAATAGGAATTTTTAAAAAAAATTGTAAAATAACATGTGCTGGGCGCGCGCCTAGGCAGCGCGCCCGTGTGCGCTGCGCGCGCTCCCTGCACGCCAGCTCGAGCCCGATCGATTGGGCCCTCTCGGGTCCATTCGGCCTAAAAACACCCATTTTTGACTTTTTTTGAATTTTCCACACTTTTTTTCATTTTTCATCGAGCCAAAAACATCCAAAAAATTATAAAATATTTACCACACGTTCCCGACACTCCCAACTTCATGTCCCGTAAAAAGCACAGGAAACCGACCTAAAACGGATAACAAAAAAAATAGAGAACGGGAACCCAACAGTATAGACATTTTTAACAAAAACCGACAATATAACGGCTAAAAGTTTCTAAATCCGAAAACCTGAAAAACATGCATTTAAAACACAATTTAAACTCAATTCACACCAAAATCAAACGCTAGTATTCACATCAAAACAAATCTCACAAAATCAGCCACAAAATATCAGTCCCAACTACAAACCACAATCCCCGAGAATCAGGTCGAAGCGCCCCGACAATGGCCTGCACCGGCGAGCCCCGTGGATCTCTGACTGCTCCTAGTCCTAATCCTCGCTATCAAGCTCACCAATAAACACTCTGTCACCTACACAACAAAACACAAAACATAAACCTAATGCTTAGCAATGAGGGATTTATGAATGCAAAAACACACAATGCTCAACATCCTAACACATGCAGTTTCTAACACTCAGTTTTGCCTGCATCGCTCACGATGCCTTAAAGATTGCCTTCATCGTTCTATGCCTTATTGCCTGCACCGAAAGGTGCCTTAGTTGCCTGCACCGACAGGTGCCTTAGTTGCCCGCACCCAAAAAAGATGCCTTACTCTTTAACCAACTATCAGTCACCCTCACAACGACAAATACACAACAACAAACAATGCAGCTATACGTATCTAGCGTGCTATACATCATGATGCATGTTTCAACGATATGCAACACCTCACCACACCAAACAACAACTCAACACAACCCGAAGCAAAACCAATAACTCAACTCAACACGAAGCAAAGCAATAACAAATAAACCCTACCGTTCTATGGTGTAGGCCCGAAGGCGAAAGAATAGCACCCTGCAAGTGCTCAATTCGTCCTATTACTTCACTAGCTCGTTTTTCAACGGATTTTGGCGTGCCACCCCAATTCGAAAACCTCTACACGTCTACTATCCATTGAAACACTCAAATTAACCAAATAAACAACTTGACCAACCCGAATTCCAGAAAACAGAACCGGTGCACATTTTGCACAAAACTGGTTTTTTTTCCAAACTCATCCAAAACTTAAATCTCTCCCCAAAAATCATCTCAAACAATCTATCTAAGTTGTAAACTACCAAATATAGGAAGAAAACTAGCAATGGGGAAAGAAAAATTGGACCCCTTCATTAGGGTTTCCCAAACCCTAATCACTTTCATCAAAACACCCTAAAAACCTCTAAAAACAACCCCTAAATGCATAAAACTAAAAACCCCAACAAAACTCACCTATTCTCTTGGGAAATCTATGGAAAAGAAGAGGAGGGAGGCACCAAGGGTGGCTGGTTCATGGAGAGGAAGAAAGGGGAAGGAGATGACTCAATTTTTACCATTTTGTCTTTTTAACCAAATATTATCATCTTTTTGTTTTACCACCACTTTCCTTAAAATTTCAAATCCACCCTCACCTTTTTCCTTCATAACTTCCAACGTGATTGGCTTCTTCTTTACACTCCTTTAATTTAAATTTCTAACAAATTTTTTTTTATTGGTTCACTTATGCTTTTGACTTTTCAAACTCTTTTTTATTTTGAATTTTTTCAAACATCCTTTTCTCCTCCCTTATTTCCACTTCCAAATTGTCTTCACGTTCACTTTCTAAATCAAACACTTAGCATAACCTTTAATTGACATTTAACTCCCACACTTAGCTAATCGAAAGTTATGCACATTATAGAAAATTTCTTGGGTGTTACAATCCACCCTCCTTACAAAAATTTTGTCCTCAAAATTTGCATACCTGAAAAGCTCAGGGTAGCACTCCATCATGTCTTGCTGTCGCTCCCACGTCGCCTCCTCGACGTTGTGGTTGTGCCACAACACCTTCACCAGTGTAATGTCTTTGTTGCGCAATTTCTTCACTGCATAATCCAATATTTCTACTGGTTTCTCCTCATAGGAAAGCGTAGGCTGCACATCGATCTCCTGCTGCACCACTACATGTGACGGATCCCGTAGGCACTTCCGTAGCATAGAGACGTGAAATACATTGTGCACTCCCTCCATCAAAGTAGGTAGCTCCAACTGATACGCCGTCTTTCCCACTCTCTTCGTGATCGGGAACGGACCAACATATCTCGGATTCAACTACCCTTGCTTCCTGAACCTCATCACACCTTTAAATGGCGAGATCTTCAAAAAAACCTCATCTCCTACTTCAAAGTCCAGCTCCCGTCTTCTCCCATCGGCATAGCTCTTCTGGCGACTCTAAGCTGTCAAAATGTGTTGCCGAATAAATTTGATCTTGTCTGTAGTCTGCTGCAAAATCTCCGGACCAATCAAACCAGCTTCTCTGACCTCGTCCCAATAAAGAGGTGATCTGCACTTCCTTCCATATAGAGCCTTGTATGGAGCCATACCAATAGTATTCTGATAACTATTGTTATACGAGAACTCCACCAAAGGCAGATACCTACTCCAAGAACCCTGAAACTCCAGTACACAAGCCCGGAGCGTATCCTCAAGAGTCTGAATAGTCCGCTCAGACTGTCCGTCAGTCTGAGGATGAAAAGCAGTACTGAAGTTCAACCGAGTCCCCATCGCCTTATGTAGACTCTTTCAAAATTTTGATGTGAACCTCGGGTCCTTGTCTGATACAATAGACATCGGTACACAATGCAGCCTCACAATTTCCTGAATGTACAGCTCAGCAAACTGATCCATACTATATGACATCTTTACCGGCAGAAAATGGGCTGATCTGGTTAAAC
The DNA here is from genome assembly GCA_022432975.1 of Begonia masoniana. Lineage (NCBI taxonomy): Eukaryota > Viridiplantae > Streptophyta > Magnoliopsida > Cucurbitales > Begoniaceae > Begonia > Begonia masoniana. The sequence continues at coordinate 8,856,959 of CM039507.1, read as the reverse complement.
GATCCACAATCACCCATATGCCATCAAAACCTCTCGTCGTCCTAGGTAATCCGACAACAAAATCTATCGAAATCTGGTCCCACTTCCACTCTGGAACCGTCAAAGGCTGTAACTTCCCAGCAGGTCTCTGATGTTCTGCCTTCACCTGCTGACAGACCAAGCATGTTTCTACAAATTCAGCTACTGACTTCTTCATGCTAGGCCACCAATAGTGCTACTTGAGGTCTCTATACATCTTTGTACTGCCAGGATGAACAGAAAACCTAGAAGAATGAGCTTCAGCAAAAATCTCCTTCCGAAGCTGCTCATTGCTCGGAACATACCATCTATTACGGAATTTCAGAATCTCATCATCCGAATAGCTGAACTCAGTCTGATCATCAGATAACATACTCAGCTTGAACTTATTACAGTCCGAATCTTCTTGCTGAGCTTCTCTGATCTTCTCCAAAATTGTAGGCTTCAAAGATAGAGCTGATAAAACTGCTATCACGTCTGAAACCAACTCTAAATCAAATCTCTGAAACTCAGATCTCAAATGCCCAGACATACTAGCCTCCAATGCTGAAACTGATGTCGATACTCGGCTTAGTGCATCTGCTACCACATTAGCTTTACCGGGGTGGTATTTAATCTTCAGATCATAGTCCTTCACGAACTCTAACCACCGCTGTTGCCTCATGTTCAGCTCCTTCTGAGTGAAGATATACTTCAGACTTTTGTGATCTGAATATACCTCACACTGCTGACCATACAAATAATGCCTCCAGATTTTCAAAGCAAACACCACAGCAGCTAACTCTAGATCATGGGTCGGATAATTTTTCTCATACAACTTCAATTGCCTGGAAGCATAAGCTATCACTCTATCCTTCTGCATAAGAACGCAACCCAGACCAATCCGAGAAGCATCACAATAAATACAGAACTTCTCCTCTGCCACTGGCAATGTCAGAATCGAAGCTGTCGTCAATTTCTGCTTCAACGTCTGAAAACTCAGTTCACAATCTTCAGACCATTCATACTTCACTTCTTTCCTGGTTAGCTGAGTTAAATGTGTTGCAATTTTCGAAAAACCTTCAATAAACTTTTTGTAATAGCCAGCCAATCCCAGAAAACTCTGAATTTGGCTGACATTCTTCAGCTGAGGCCATTCATTAATCAAATGAATCTTGGCTGGATCCACTGATATTCCTCCACTGCTTATCACATGGCCAAGAAAATGCACCTTAGTCAACCAAAATTCACACTTTGAAAACTTGGAATACAATTGATGCCGCTTCAGAATCTCCAGAATAATTTGCAGATGCTCTTTATGCTCCTCTTCATCACGGGAATAAACCAAAATGTCATCAATGAATACAATCACAAATTTATCGAGATATTCCCGGAATACTCGTTTCATTAGATCCATGAATGCAGCTGGAGCATTCGTTACTCCGAACGACATCACCAAAAACTCGTAATGTCCATACCGCTTCCGGAAAGCTGTCTTCGGGATATCTTGCGATCTGACCTTTAACTGGTAGTACCCCGATCTCAGATCAATCTTAGAAAATATCTGGGCTCCTTGCAACTGATCAAACAAATCGTCTATCCTTGGCAACGGATACTTGTTTTTCACTGTTAGCTTATTTAACTCCCGGTAGTCGATGCACATACGAAGCGACCGTCCTTCTTCTTGACAAACAACACGGACGCTCCCCAGGGTGAAAAACTAGGGCGTATAAAGCCCTTGTCAACCAGTTCCTCTAACTGCTTTTTTAGTTCTTTCAATTCAGGAGGAGCCAACCTGTAAGGATTCTTTGAAATAGGTTCTGCCCTATGATATGTATCTATCACAAACTCGATTTCCCGGTCCGGTGGTAGACCAGGCAAATCATACAAGAACACCTCGGGAAAATCACGAACAATCAATATATCCTGAGGTTTAACTTCTACCAAAGCATGAAAATCTACTATGGTTGCAAGAAAACAAACATACTCACCCAGAATAGATCTCCTCGCATCCATCGGTGCCATAACTGAAAGCATTTGCATATGCCTCAACGATTGCAAGGAAAGCTTCTCACCATCCAGAGGATAAAAATCAACTGTTCCTGCTCGACAGTCAATCGTGGCGTGGTGTCGAAAGAGCCAATCCATACCGAGTATCACATCATACCCGGTTATTCCTATCACAATCAACGTAGCTGGTAATTGCTTCTTTCCAACTGATATCAACCCATTCTGTACCACCTGTTCTGAGTGTAACTGCTCACCAGACGGTAAACTCACACGGAATGGGCACTCGGCAGGCTTCACTTCCAAATTTAATTTCACCACAAAAGCTGGAGCTACGAAAGAATGGGATGCCCCTGAATCTATCAACGTAAATGCTGGCACTGAATTAACAATTATAGTACCTGAGATAACTACAGCTCCATCCTCTCCTTCGAGCTCAATCATGGCAAAGATTCTTGGGGTAGCTTTAGCTGGACCTGGCTTCGTAGTAGGGCAATCATTGGATACGTGACCGGTCTGGTTGCATTTAAAGCATCTGAGAACCCTCGGCTTTGGACAATCACGGGAAATATGACCTGCTTCTAAACAATTGTAGCATTTACCAGCGTATTGCTCAAATTCGCCAGGATGGGACCTCAAACATTTAGGACACTGTTGAAATCCTTTCCTCTGCTGTTGTTGTGGCTTCTTGCCTCCTCGTTAATCATTTACAATTCTTCCTGGTCTTTTGGTTCCCTGTTGCTGAGAAGAAGATCCGCCTCAGTTGAACTGAGCTGTAATTTCTCTTAACATTCTTTTTGGGTTTTCAGCAGTTTTGGTTAATTTCTCAACAGCCTCCTCAACCTCTAAAGCCTTCGCCACTACTTCAGTAAATGAACTTCTCGTAATCCCGAAGGTCTTCACCAACATATAAATTTCAGGTTTCAGGCCCTGCACAAACTGAAAGATCTTATCTTCTTCCCGACTAATCATGAGACTGGCGAATCGAGAAAATAGTTTGAACTGCTGAATATAATCTCTCACTGATCCTGTTTGCTTTAGCGCCGTAAATTCCATCCTCTTTGCAGCCTGGGCCATCTGATTATAGTATTTGTCGAAGAAAAACTCTTTAAATTCTTTCCAAGTTAAGCCTTGAGGACCGATGGTAGTCTCCATCGACGCCCACCAACTCTTGGTATTGTTGATCAGATGGAAAGTGGCATACCTAACTTTGTTTACTTCTTCAACCTCGGTAACTTTAAACATGTTTTCAATGGTCTGAATCCACCTGTCTGCAGCTGTAGGATCTGTCAATCGGCCTTCGAATGCTGGAGGATTCAGCCTCCAAAATCTGTCCCCACTAGCACCAGCTCAAGCAAATCCCGGTCCTCCATGACCAATCAAAGATCCAAACAGTTCAGCTTGTCGGGTGACTAAGTCTGCAAGTTGCTTAACAGATTCCTCGAGTGGGTTTCTGGGCGGTTCAGGTTCGTTCCTAGGTCTCCTGGGTCGTCTAGAGTTCTGCATCCTAATTTACTCCTGTAGACAAAATTTAAAACAATCTAACTTAGATATAAAACTAACTAGAGAAAAGAATTACTTACAGTCGGTGAAGCACGTTGCAAGACGGTCGGCATTGTCGTGTAATTCTTTGAACGACTCGACTTCTAAAGCTCTGATACCAACTTGTAACGCCCCCGAACCCGCCCCGGCTTGGTGCGTTACTTTGCTAAGCTATTTTGCGTTTAAAACGTAATTTAAAATAATTTTCGTAACTTATTCGACTCGGTTTTTTGGGTTTTTCAAACTCTAAAAAAATGTTGGAAAACGTGCGTGAAATACGTTTAAAATACGTCGGAAAAGGTCGAGTCAAAACATAGTAGAAATAGGAATTTTTAAAAAAAAATTTAAAATAACATGTGCTGGGCGCCGCACGCACCTAGGCAGCGCGCCCGTGTGCGCACCGCGCGCTACCTGCGCGCCAGCCCGATCGATTGGGCCCTCTCGGGTCCCTTCGGCCTAAAAACACCCATTTTTGACTTTTTTTGAATTTTCCACACTTTTTTCCATTTTTCATCGAGCCAAACACCTCCAAAAAATTCTAAAATTTTTACCACACGTTCCCGACACTCCCGACTCCATGTCCCGTAAAAAGCTTAGGAAACCGACTTAAAACGGATAACAAAAAAAATAGAGAACGGGAACCCGACAGTATAGACATTTTTAACAAAAACCGACAATATAACGGCTAAAAGTTTCTAAATCCGAAAACCTGAAAAACATGCATTTAAAACACAATTTAAACCCAATTCACACCAGAATCAAATGCTAGTATTCACATCAAAACAAATCTCACAAAATCAACCACAAAATATCAGTCCCAACTACAAACCACAATCCCCGAGAATTAGGTCGAAGCACCCCGACAATGGCTGGCACCGGCGAGCCCTGTGGATCTCCGACTGCTCCTAGTCCTGATTCTCGCTATCAAGCTCACTTGTAAACACTCCGTCACCTACACCACAGAACACAAAACATAAGCCTAATGCTTAGCAAGTAGGGATTTATGAATGCAAAAACACACAATGCTCAACATCCTAACACATGCAGTTTCTAACACTCAGTTTTGCCTGCATCGCTCACGATACCTTAAAGATTGTCTGCATCGTTAGATGCCTTATTTCCTGCACCGAAAGGTGCCTTAGTTGTCTGCATCGACAGGTGCCTTAGTTGCCTGCACCGAAAGGTGCCTTAGTTGCCTACACCGACAGGTGCCTTAGTTGCATGCACCGAAAGGTGTCTTAGTTGCCTGCACCGAAAGGTGCTTTTCGGTGCCTTAGTTGCCCGCACCAAAAGGTGCCTTAGTTGCCCGCACCCAAAAAGGATGCCTTACTCTTTAACCAACTATCATTCACCCTCACAACGACAAACACACAACAACAAACAATGCAGCTATACGTATCTAGCGTGCTATACATCATGATGCATGTTTCAACGATATGCAACATGTCACGCCCCAAAGGGGACCCGCAACAGAACGGGGAACGACCCGGCCCGAAAAGGACTAGATCATCCGACCCTAGATCTCATTCACTTAAAAGAACATGCAGCGGAAAAGTTTATAAACTAACATAAAGTTAGGGTCCAAAATATAATTTAAACAGGTCCAACAAGAGACACCAGATAATGTGATGATATACGTCCAATAGAATATCTAAATACCAAACGACTTACAATCTCAAAAGTCTCTAACCTCAAAAGAAATTTAAAATGAAACTTAAAGAAAATTCTTGATCCTTCACTGATAACTAGTCCTCTTGATTCGATCCTGAAAAAAAAATAGTTGTTTGGGGTGAGTCGACTAAACTCAATAGGGATATAGTTTATTTCCAGCAGTTATAAAATATTATGCAGAAATTTAATAAAAATGCAGTTTTCAATTTAAATAGATGATCGGTGAAAATGGAGCCTCTCACGGACCCCGAGCACACTGAGCCATAGGCCAAAACATCGACATGAGGCGGTCACACGCCATAATTACCCTAATCAGGTTTATGGTTTCGCGCCCAAGGACACGGCTCTTCAGCTGTCCTATTACTTCTAGTTAAAACCACATAATTTTTATTAATAATAAAATAATGCAGCTGATAATTGTGTGAAAGAGCAATAACACAAAATTAAATGAACAGTTTATGTCAAATAAATGAATTTAATTAATGAATTAAAAATAATAATACTTAATCGAAAATAAAATAAATCCCTACCTCAAGTGCACTTACAACAGGTCAAACCCAATAAATTTAAAAGTCCAAGCAATGAGTCCACAGCTTAATTCGATAAATTGGTACCTAACAAAGAATAAAGTCATTCATTATTTTTGAGTCATCTTATCTCTCAATTCATTCTCCGAAAGACAATCCACATCAAATTGGGTAATTAATCCATAATTTGGTCTCATTTCTTCACAGTTTGGGCTTGACGATAATAGATATATAACTTCGTTCTAGAAGTTTCAACTCCCTGTTCTGTCAACTTTAAGTCTACCATATTCAGAATATTGATTCAAGACCTTTATATCCAGAAGATTTGAATTTTCTCATAGTCATAACAGAGAAGAAAACATTCCAATTCCTTCAATTGTTTTAGGGAAAGATTCGTAGAACTCTCTAAGAAAATCATCCATTCCATTTACAACATCAGAACAAGGAACAGAACAGATTTATTCATCCAGCTAAGAAATAATCCAACTTTTCTAAATATGGCAGATAAATAAGAAAACTTAAGGGTTTGGGTTCTTACCTACGGCTGAGGACTTCTCAATTGCTATATCAACCACAATTTCACATAGGCAGCAGTAATAATCACTTCAAGTTTTTTTTGACAATTTCCTCCAATCTTTAAAAACTCAGCAATAAAGAAATCAACTAGTCAGAGAAGAAAGGAGGAAGGTTCGGAGGATCAAGCAGCTCTGTTGCACACAGCGATCACGAACAGTAACGTAAGAAACTAGAAAAAAAAGAAGGCAGGTAAGCAAAACCATTTATGGGACAAAACGGTACGAGAAGAAATTGAAATCCGATGGTTAGATTCAACCTTTTTCTCATTGTTTCCTTTGTTCTCCTCTGGTGTGCGGCGCCATCAACAGAAGGTGTTTCTGGGAGAAATATCAAAAGGAAAATTTTAAGGAGAAAGAGAATTGTACAGGTGGCAAATTAAATTAGGGAAAAGAATATTACCTTTTTGTCCTCCTCTGTTTTCTCCCCCAAACAGGTTGGCGGCTTCCACACAACACCTCACCACACCAAACAACAACTCAACACAACCCGAAGCAAAACCAATAACTCAACTCAACACGAAGTAAAGCAATAACAAATAAACCCTATCGTTCTATGGTGTAGGCCCGAAGGCGAAAGAATAGCACCCACTACTTACCTGACTGCTCGGCTTCCAAGTGCTCAATTCGTCCTATTACTTCACTAGCTCGACGACCTAAGATAACGAAACCTTAACTTGATAAGTCAACAATAAAGTCTAAGGAATTTTCTAACTGAACTAAACAACATTTATAACCAATTCTCTTTCAAAACACAAAACCCAATTTTTTTTCCCAAAATTACAACGTCCAACTTCGAACGGCCATAACTCCAACGGATTTCGACGTTCCACCCTAATTCGGAAACCTCTACACGTCTACTATCCATTGAAACACTCAAATTAACCAAATAAACAATTTCACCAACCCGAATTCCAGAAAACAGAACTGGTGCACATATTGCACAAAACCAGTTTTTTTCCCAAACTCATCCAAAACTTAGATCTCTCCCCAAAAATCATCTCAAACAACCTATCTAAGGTGTAAACTACCAAATATGGGAAGAAAACTAGCAATGGGGAGAGAAAAATCGGACCCCTTCATTAGGGTTTCCCAAACCCTAATATCACTTTCATCAAAACACCCTAAAAACCTCTAAAAACAACCCCTAAATGCATAAAACTAAAAACCCCAACAAAACTCACCTATTCTCTTGGGAAATCTATGGAAAAGAAGAGGAGGGAGGCGCCAAGGGTGGCTGGTTCGTGGAGAGGAAGAAAGGGGAAGAAGATGACTCAATTTTTACCATTTTGTCTTTTTAACCAAATATTATCACCTTTTTTGTTTTTACCACCACTTTCCTTAAACTTTCAAATTCACCCTCACCTTTTTCCTTCATAACTTCCAACGTAATTGGCTTATTCTTTACACTCCTTTAATTTAAATTTCTAACAAATTTTTTTTATTGGTTCACTTGTGCTTTTGACTTTTCAACTCTTTTTGGTTTTGAATTTTTTCAAACATCCTTTTCTCCTCCCTTATTTCCACTTCCAAATTGTCTTCACGTTCACTTTCTAAATCCATCACTTAGCATAACCCTTAAATGAAATTTAACTCCCCCACTTAGATAATCAAAGGTTATGCACGTTATAGAAAATTTCTCGGGTGTTACACTATGGGTTTCACTAATTGACACAAAAAAAAAGGGTAAGGCAAGAAAGCTCAAACGATTCAATGATGGCCTAAGTCATTCTCTTAGCTCTACAAAATTTCAATTTGCATTCGTGGATGTTAGGCAAAACTAATAAAGATTTTTATCTTAATATCACTCGTTAAGTTTTTCTGGAGCTACTCCCTTACCGTGTTTACACTCGTTCACTCCCTTATTGTGTTTGAGTTTCGATATATGCAGACTACATGAGTATAACTCCAACAGATCAAGTTAAACAAGAATGAAACGTGCTCAGAGTTTTAAGTTTAACTTCGTAAGCTAAAGTCAATGCTAACTACTACAAGTTGTCTTCTACTTAGAATTTATCTCGGAGCTAAAGCATAAATTTGTTCAAAATTTAAATCATTGACACCTAAACTAGGACTTCAGATTGCAGAACCAAAATATAGCAAAGTATTAAAGTATGCTACAATCACCCCTAAACTTAAAACAAACATTGTCTGCAATGGAACTAAAATGAATGGTAAGGGAAAGGAAGCTTACCTCATGATAAGCCAGGCATATCGTTATCCTCATTCTCCTATGAAGGCTCATACGGTTGAAGTAAATGTTCTAAATAAATGGGAAATTGTGGACTTGAGTAGCCATGGTGAGCGTTGAGGGCGTTTATGTATTGTTCAGTAAATTGTGCATGATCCTGTTAATGGGAATGAAGGTCCACTAGTCGTTGCTCCATATGTCTTTGCTGGATAGCCATATTCTCCACCATTCGTCCCACATCATCAATAGTATAAGAATGTAAAGGAATGGCAGATGATGAGGACGCGCCTGAAGTGTGTGGAGTAGAAGGCTGAGTTTCATAGCACAGTTGGATGCGTGCATCGATGTGCTCTTGTCACTCGTGTGCGACGGCGCTTTGTGCAAATGTCATGCAAACGGAGCTATCGCGCCGTACGCGAGGCATAGGCATTGGTTGAGGAGGGATTTATGCATTGGCATCTTCCTCATCAAATTCCAGCCCATTATGTCAGGAGCTGCCATAGGGCCAATTCTCTATTCTTGAAATGTTTGCAGAGCCATATACCATATGCTGGATTCATTGCTCGTCAGTGGAGCTCATAGGGACATTCGCTACTGCACAAAGGTGAGTGATAAGCACCGGATGGATGTGGCCGGCTATGGACCCTTGACGATAGGCGAGAATGTTTTGGTGGATAATCTGTCCGACATTTATAGATCGCCCTGTAGAATGCAGTAGAGCAACACCGCCCTCTCCTTGGTCAGTTCAGATTTTTGAGATGTGGGCATCAAATTTCCCCGAATGAGTTTGCACCATGCTTGAGCATAGTGATTGAGGCAGCTTGATATGAGATGTAACAGTTGAGCAGGGTTGACAGTAGAATAAATCCATGTTGAACCCCGGTGGCCCATCTCTCGTAAAATCATGTCCTAATCTGGCCTGACATCCATCATGGTTTGATACTCGTTGGCCACTAAATTGTCGAGGCCGAGGTGGGTGTTGATGGCTTCAGCAGAGAAGTCGATGAATTTGTTCCGAACTTTGACAGGCCCATCGTTATTTGCTGCCCTGAGGTTTGCATAAAATTCGCAAACGGCATTCACGTTCGCATCACCACCAAGCACTGCAATAGTGTCCCACCTTCGTTGTCAAAGCATGGCCACGATATTGTCATCAATTGTTTTAGGTTGGAATAGAATTTCACAGATGATGGCTTTATCTTTGGTCATGAACTCCTTAAAATAATTAGCCTCTATGGGGCTGATGAAAGAATGGTTTATTGGACTGAAAGAGACTAAGCTGGTGGTGGCTTTCAATCTCGCTTAGGAGGCATCTTGGACTATCAACCGATGTATATAATCTGTTTCTGCACACACGAAGCAAACACATCCAACCCAGCATACACACGCACGACGTTTATGCACGTGAGAGAAGCACATAATAAATTTGGAATAAACACAATGCACAATTTGGAAGTTTCACGTGACTCAAACAATTCATCGAACACCTGGTGGGCATGCACAATGAAATTCTAATCACAACTTGATTATTACCCTAACCACCTTCAAAATTTACCATCAATGGAAAACTTTACGATCATAGTATGAGTTGAAGTTAACACACTCTAAAAAAATTTGCAAAGTATAATAGAAATCAAAATAGTGAAAGCATAGTTTGAAAATTTCCAATTGCTAGAAAGATAAAGTGCTCAGTAGGAGGGGTTTACCTAGGAGATAATCGGGTGTTTGGTGATGAAGAGCTTGCCGAATAATGGAGGTCGATTAATCGGAGGGTATTTTGGTAGAAGAGAAAGGGTGTGTCTTAGCGGGGAGGGCTTTGACAGCGAGAAAGTTTTAAAATTTGAGTATCTGATCGATCGCCTGTATTAAAATCTGAGTCGCCGATTGATAGCCACATTTAGCCAATCAATCGGCAACTCCTCTGTTCCAAAAATTTTGTATGAGTCGCCGATCGATCGCCAAATTTAGCCGATCGATCGACAACTCATCTGTTCCAAAAATTTGATGTGAGTCGCCGATCGATCGCCACATTTAGCCGATCGATCGGCAACTCCTCTGTTCCAAAGAAGTTTTTTTTTTTTTTTTTTGAAAACTAAAAACATCAACATTAACATCAAACTACTTGTAATACGATAAGATGACTAAAATTAGAAATTCAAACAGAATATTAATAAAACTAATCAATACTAACAATAAATGATAAATGAGTTACCTCCCACCGAGTGCTTGTTTTAACGTCATCAGCTTGATGTCTTACGATCTTTATGTGTCAGGCGTAAAATGAGTGACGACGGTATCACTCTCAATAAGTCCACCAAAATATGGCTTTACTCTTTGGCCGTTTACTTTAAATGTGCTATTGTCTGCTCCACGTAGCTCGACGGCACAATGAGGAAAGATTTTAATTATCGTGAACGGACCTGACCATCTGGAATTGAGCTTCCCAGGAAATAAACGAAGGCGAGAATTAAACAATAAGATTTGTTGTTCTGGCATAAATTCCTTCAACACAATGTGTTTATCATGCCATGCTTTTGTCTTCTCTTTATATATTCTAGCATTTTCATAAGCTTTTCTTCTGATTTCATCAAGCTCGTTTAATTGCAAAACCCTTGCTTCGCCTGTTGCTTGAAACTCCATGTTTAATTTCTTTATAGCCCACAAAGCACGATCTTCTAGTTCCACTGGAAGATGACATGCTTTACCAAAAACCAATCTATACAGTGACATATTCAACGGCATTTTGAATGCCGTTCGATATTGTAACGACCTGGACCTGTTCCCGCAGGCCCAAGTCGTGCAGTTCCCACCGATGGGCTGCTGCCACGTGGGTCCCCGAAGGGCGGTACACGTGTACTCACGATCTTCTCCCCCCTGGAAAGGGAGTTTTTGCCTTCCCCCCCACTCGAACTCCTGACCTCCAGGATATAGTCCAAGGGCTACAAGTGAGGAGTACCACTGAGCTAGCTTGTACCGCCCTTCGGGGACCCACGTGGCAGCAGCCGATCGATGGGAACTACACGGCTTGGGCCTGCGGGAACGGGGTGTAATACCCTGTAAAATTTTTAGCGATTTAAGTTAATAAATTGGTTGAACTAATCGGTTAGTTAATTTGTGTTCGGATATTCTAATTGGAGAACTTAAGCTGTATATGGGGTGAGGGTCAATTTACGAAAAATTTATAATTGGAAGATAAAATTTAATGAGGTTTTGATGAGGCCAAAAGTACGAGAGGGCATAACGATAAATAATATTATTAATATGTTAATAGGAAATAGTTTTTTTTATTATTATTATTTGTTTTTTGTTAAAACGACAGAATGGCTTCGAAAGCCATTCTGTCGTTCGAGTGTCGAAGACCCGAACAGGGGAGGGGGGGTTCGAGCGGAGACCGGTGACCGGCGGTCTCTTCACCGCATTTTTACGACGTTCTCCAGCCAGACGACGTCGGCGATTCTAGGGCTACCATTTCCGGCCGTCTTCACGCACTAGACCGAACGGTAAGTCCCCTTTTTGCCCTATTTTTGGTTCTGTTTGTGGCCGAGGGTGGCGAGCTTGTTTGAGCTCTGATCACAGGCCGATTTCGGGAGTTCTCGGCATAGGTTTGCCGACCCTTGGACCAGCAATGGTCACCGAGCTGTGAGGAGCTCAATTTGAGCGAAAAACAGAGAACTCCCAATATGTTCTTCGATTTTTCATGTGTAAAGCCTTAGGGTTTTGTTAGATTATTCTAATTAGTTGTAAGGGTGGTTGATTGGTGAACAATTGGATGAAAATTGATGGAAAACCGAGAGGGGGAGAATTTCTGGTTTAGGGCAGATTCGGGTTTGTTGTTTTTGACCTAGCTACGGCCATTCATTTTGAATTTCCTTTTTAGCAAGTTAAACTAGGTTGTTAGGAGAGTACGTGGCCGCTGGAATTGTTCAATTCTGATAACTGACGCAAAAGTTACGCGCGTCTAAAGTTTCGGGTCGGTTTTTACCGAACCCAAATTAGTGGCCCGATTAGTTAGGTTTTAGTTGGGTTAGGCTAGAAATAGTAGTTTAAGAGTAAATTTGTAAATGTAAGCTTGATTTTAATGAAGTTTGAATATTTGTCGTAGGTCGAGCCGTAGGTGGACGAGGAACCGAGCATCTTCAGCGAGCTAGGACGCCAGGTAAGTAGTAGTGTGGTTGAGAATGTTTGAGAGTTGCCCAGAAGGGGCCTACACCACAGTTGTTTGCTTGTTGTGAGTCATGTGTATGCCGTGAGTGGTCTGTATGCGATGTGTGTGTGTGTGGTGGCCATAGGTACGTGTTGTGATATGATGTGGAGGTGAAGTCGCGTTAGTTGGTCATGGTATGTAGGTTGGGAGTCGTAGGTACGTGTTGTGAAGTGATGTGGATGTGACAGTCCTCGGTAGTTGGTCATGGTATGCAAGTTGTGAGTCGTAGGTACGTGTGTGATGTGATGTGGAATGGAAGTCATCGTAGTGTTCATTGTATGCGTTAGTTGGTCATGGTATGCAGGTTGTGAGTCGTAGGTACGTGTGTGATGTGATGTGGAAGTGAAGTCATCGTTAGTTGGTCATGGTATGCAGGTTGTGAGTCGTAGGTACGTGTGTGATGTGATGTGGAAGTGAAGTCATCGTTAGTTGGTCATGGTATGCAGGTTGTGAGTCGTAGGTACGTGTGTGATGTGATGTGGAAGTGAAGTCATCGTTAGTTGGTCATGGTATGCAGGTTGTGAGTCTGTGCAGGTTGTGGGCCATCTTTGCATAGGTGGTGAGTCTGGTGAGGTTGTGGGTCAGTTGTGCGTAGGTTGTGGGTTTGGTGAGCCTTGTGTGTGTGTGGTGGCCATAGGTACGTGTGTGATGTGATGTGGAAGTGAAGTCATCGTTAGTTGGTCATGGTATGCAGGTTGTGAGTCGTAGGTACGTGTGTGATGTGATGTGGAAGTGAAGTCATCGTTAGTTGGTCATGGTATGCAGGTTGTGAGTCGTAGGTACGGAAAGGGAACGAGAAGCCGTCGATAGTTGGTCATAGTGTGTAGCATGTGAGTCTAGTGTTGTGTTGTGGCCATATGTACGTATGTGTATGTGTAGTCATTATTCGTTGTGTGTTGTGAGTCTTGCATCTGTGGCGGGTTGTGGGTACGGATGTGGACGAGAAGTTGTCGTTAGTTGGGAATGTGTGATGTGATGTGGAAGTGAAGTCATCGTTAGTTGGTCATGGTATGCAGGTTGTGAGTCGTAGGTACGTGTGTGATGTGATGTGGAAGTGAAGTCATCGTTAGTTGGTCATGGTATGCAGGTTGTGAGTCGTAGGTACGTGTGTGATGTGATGTGGAAGTGAAGTCATCGTTAGTTGGTCATGGTATGCAGGTTGTGAGTCGTAGGTACGTGTGTGATGTGATGTGGAAGTGAAGTCATCGTTAGTTGGTCATGGTATGCAGGTTGTGAGTCGTAGGTACGTGTGTGAAGTGATGTGAATGTGAAGTCATCGTTAGTTGGTCATGGTATGCAGGTTGTGAGTCGTAGGTACGTGTGTGATGTGATGTGGAAGTGAAGTCATCGTTAGTTGGTCATGGTATGCAGGTTGTGAGTCGTAGGTACGTGTGTGATGTGATGTGGAAGTGAAGTCATCGTTAGTTGGTCATGGTATGCAGGTTGTGAGTCGTAGGTACGTGTGTGATGTGATGTGGAAGTGAAGTCATCGTTAGTTGGTCATGGTATGCAGGTTGTGAGTCGTAGGTACGTGTGTGATGTGATGTGGAAGTGAAGTCATCGTTAGTTGGTCATGGTATGCAGGTTGTGAGTCGTAGGTACGTGTGTGATGTGATGTGGAAGTGAAGTCATCGTTAGTTGGTCATGGTATGCAGGTTGTGAGTCGTAGGTACGTGTGTGATGTGATGTGGAAGTGAAGTCATCGTTAGTTGGTCATGGTATGCAGGTTGTGAGTCGTAGGTACGTGTGTGATGTGATGTGGAAGTGAAGTCATCGTTAGTTGGTCATGGTATGCAGGTTGTGAGTCGTAGGTACGTGTGTGATGTGATGTGGAAGTGAAGTCATCGTTAGTTGGTCATGGTATGCAGGTTGTGAGTCGTAGGTACGTGTGTGATGTGATGTGGAAGTGAAGTCATCGTTAGTTGGTCATGGTATGCAGGTTGTGAGTCGTAGGTACGTGTGTGATGTGATGTGGAAGTGAAGTCATCGTTAGTTGGTCATGGTATGCAGGTTGTGAGTCGTAGGTACGTGTGTGATGTGATGTGGAAGTGAAGTCATCGTTAGTTGGTCATGGTATGCAGGTTGTGAGTCGTAGGTACGTGTGTGATGTGATGTGGAAGTGAAGTCATCGTTAGTTGGTCATGGTATGCAGGTTGTGAGTCGTAGGTACGTGTGTGATGTGATGTGGAAGTGAAGTCATCGTTAGTTGGTCATGGTATGCAGGTTGTGAGTCGTAGGTACGTGTGTGATGTGATGTGGAAGTGAAGTCATCGTTAGTTGGTCATGGTATGCAGGTTGTGAGTCGTAGGTACGTGTGTGATGTGATGTGGAAGTGAAGTCATCGTTAGTTGGTCATGGTATGCAGGTTGTGAGTCGTAGGTACGTGTGTGATGTGATGTGGAAGTGAAGTCATCGTTAGTTGGTCATGGTATGCAGGTTGTGAGTCGTAGGTACGTGTGTGATGTGATGTGGAAGTGAAGTCATCGTTAGTTGGTCATGGTATGCAGGTTGTGAGTCGTAGGTACGTGTGTGATGTGATGTGGAAGTGAAGTCATCGTTAGTTGGTCATGTCGTGTAGGTTATGAATCCTGTGTAGGTTGTGAATCTGTGTATGTCGTGGGCTAGTTGTGTGTATGTTAGAGTCTTGTGCAGGTTATGGGTTAATGACAAATATGTTACGGGTCTTGTACTAGTTGTGGGTTAGTGGCACGTATGTTAGGAGTCTTGTGCAAGCAGTAGGTGAGTTGTACGTCAGTTGTGAGTTTTGTGCACGTTATGGGTTGGTTGTAGGCACTTTTGTGATGTGATGCGTATGTGGAGTCGTTGTTAATTGATTGTGATGCGTATGTGGAGTTGTAATTAGTTGATTATGGTCAGCATGCATCATATTTTAAAAGCTACGCAAAATGTTTTGAGCATGTTTTCAAGCACGGAGGGAGAGTAGTGGAGGTGAGGTACGGTGCGTACAGGAGACAGTGGGCTGGAGTGTGACTGTGGGCCCCGCTTCCGGGACGAGCTGGAGCAGTGGCGACGTGCTGGCGGTAGTGCGGTGTATTGGCCAACTGCCCGGACGGTTGCATTTCGAGTCGAGATAGTGGCTGGAATGTGACTTATGGACCCCGTTCCTGGAGGAACCGGGACGGCGGTGACGTGCCGGTAAACAGTGCGGTGTACGGACCGACTGCCCGGTGCAGTTGCATTTCGAATCAAGACAGGGGGTTTTGGGTGTGACTTATGGACCCCGTTCCTGGAGGAACCGGGACGGTGGTGACGTGCCGGTAAACAGTGTGGTGTACGGACTGACTGCCCGGTGCGGTTACATTCCAAACCTCGGTGAGATGTGATGCGGAGAGATGTTGACAACGTGTGTAGAGACCTGCATGTGTTAGGATTGCATAACCAGTTTTCATGCTTCACGTTTATTTTTCAGCACTTTACTTGCTAAGCTTTGAGCTTACGGTGTGTTCTGTGGTGTAGGTACTACTGAGCTGGTGGGTGTGTACCGAGAGTCTGACTAGGAGTAGGTGATAGTTGGTGGCGTGCGACCAGGGCCCCGGTTGATGACAGTGTTAGGGCGACTCAACCCAGGAGGAGCCGTAGCATGGTGTTGATAGGGAGTAGGACTTTTTGTCTTTTGTGGGGGTATTTGTATTTATTGTATATAGTCATAGTTAATTGTGATATGTCGCCCTATACTGTGGACTTTCTTCACTTAGGGATGTTAGTATTTTAGTTCCCTCTTTATTGCTATTTGGAGATTTTGCATGTCGTATGTTGGATAGTTGATTAGGAGTATTCTGGATTGGTTGGGATTTATTCGTTTGCAGGTACTTAGCATTTTGGGGGCACTATTTTCAGGTGTTACTCTGCCAAAATTTTTGGGGAGGACGCCATGGTGCTTAATGGTTAGGATTAAGGGGAAATAGTAAGTCGTTTAGCTCAGAGTAGTCCCTGTAGCGAACCGAGAATCCGAGTGTGTTTTCGGGGCGTTACACGGGGTCCAGGTCGTTACAAAAAAGGCGCCTTTTTTGTAACGACCTGGACCCCGTTCCAGCAGGCCCAAGTCGTGCAGTTCCCATCGATGGGCTAGCTGCCACGTGGGTCCCCGTAGGGCGGTACACGTGTACTCACGATCTTCGCTCCCCCTGAAGAGGGTTTTTGCCTTCCCCCCACTCGAACCCAGGACCTCAGGGACTAGTACCTGGGGTACAAGTGAGGAGTACCACTTGAGCTACTTGTAACACCCGAAATTTTTCTAAAACGTATGGAGCCCTTAGATTAGACTATTAGAAGAGGTTAAGGTTAGTTCTAAGATTTTTCTAGCAAGTTATATTAGTATATAAAGTGGGAAGAGAAAAACAATGCCAATGGTTTGACAAGTCAAAAGAACATATCAAACAACCAATAGAAATTGTTGTTGAAAGTTCAAATCATATGTTGACCAATAGGAATGAAGAAGAAATTGTTGTTTTAAGGAGGCTTGTTGGAAGAAGAAGGGAAGGAAAAGTGGTTTGACAATTCAAACCAAAGGGTTTGAAAAGTCAAATGTATTTATATCAACCAATAGAAAATGAGTTAAAAAAAATAAACAAAATTAAATGAGGCGGAGGTGGGTGGCAGCCACGTTGGGATTAAAGAGAAGAGGGAAGGGTTTAATTTAATATTTTAAAGAAATTTGTGGAGGCTAATAAAAAAAAGGTAAAATTGTAAAGTTTAGTCATCTTCTTTCCCCTTGCCCTCCACGATTTTCCTTGGCAGCCATTGAAGCCCCATTTTCTTCATTTCATCAAGAGATTTCAAGGGATTTAAGGTTAGTTTTGTTGGGGTTTTAAGTTTTATACGTTAAGAGGTTGTTTTTAGAGGTTTTAGGGTAGTTTTGGTGAAGATTGTGTAGGGTATGAAAACCTTAAATGATGGTGTAATACCCGCCAAATTTTAGTGGTTGTAAAATTCAAATAAATTTTTCGCGTAATTTAGAGTGTAAATTTTGGGATCAATTTCACTAATATTCGGTGAGAATTGAAATTAGAAATCGAATTTTAAACGATTTTGTTATAAATTAAATAAATAAAATAAATAAATATATTAAATAAAAAAATAAATAAAAATAAAAACTTAAAAGGGTAAGGTTTCTATTGAAACCTTCTCCCTGTCGACATAGAACCAGAAGAAAGAGAGAGAGAGAGGAAAGGAGAGAGAGAGAGCTGCGAGGGAGAGAAATCGCCGACGCTCGATCCAC
Organism: Begonia masoniana; assembly: GCA_022432975.1. Classification (NCBI taxonomy): domain Eukaryota; kingdom Viridiplantae; phylum Streptophyta; class Magnoliopsida; order Cucurbitales; family Begoniaceae; genus Begonia; species Begonia masoniana. The sequence goes on along the minus strand of CM039507.1, from coordinate 8,839,009 downwards.
CTCCGTTTGTCGAGATCTTGGTGTCAAAACGTTCGTCTCGATGCGTAGATCAACGTTGGCGAAGAGAGTTTTTGAAGGAATCAACTGGGTTAGAGTCGAGAAACGTGTTGGAAGCGATTTTTGGCGAAAAACAGAGTGGAGGATTTTGCTAGTTTCAAAACGATTACCGAATATCTATCGACTACCAAGGTTAGGAGGACTCGACTCACAGGTATGGGTTATTATACTTCCTACGTTATACCTAGCCTTGCATGCACGTATAATATTATTTTGGTAAGACACTAGTAGTATTGATGTCGGCTTTTCACTGACATGATTATTTTGCATATGTGGCACGTATTACTTTTTGACTGATTTATACTGCCTAGTGGATATCAGATGCTATGTTTTACTGCTTCTGATGGGCTGGGATTTGAGATTTGTCATGAGATTTATCTTGTTTGGCATGCAGCGGTTTTATACACGCATTGATATTGTCACTCATTGGTTTTCTGCTTGTGTCATTGGAGTTTGATACTGGAGATAACCTTCTGGCACTCTAGTGGGCCCATATGCTAAGAGTATCAGGGGGGTTTTCCTAGTTGTTGTGATACTCCCCACTTGTGTTTGGAAAGGGTACACCCCCTGCTAATAGGTGAAGGGTTCACCCCCTGCTAATAGGTGAAGGGTACACCCTGATAATAGGTGAGGGTACCCCCTGCTAATAGGTGAAGGGTACACCCCCTGCTAATAGGTGAAGGGTACACCCCCTGCTAATAGGTGAAGAGTTCACCCCCTGCTAATAGGTGAAGGGTACACCCCCTGCTAATAGGTGAAGGGTACACCCCCTGCTAATAGGTGAAGGGTACACCCCCTGCTAATAGGTGAAGGGTACACCCCCTGCTAATAGGTGAAGGGTACACCCCCTGCTAATAGGTGAAGGGTACACCCCCTGCTAATAGGTGAAGGGTACACCCCCTGCTAATAGGTGAAGGGTACACCCCCTGCTAATAGGTGAAGGGTACACCCCCTGCTAATAGGTGAAGGGTACACCCCCTGCTAATAGGTGAAGGGTACACCCCCTGCTAATAGGTGAAGGGTACACCCCCTGCTAATAGGTGAAGGGTACACCCCCTGCTAATAGGTGAAGGGTACACCCCCTGCTAATAGGTGAAGGGTACACCCCCTGCTAATAGGTGAAGGGTACACCCCCTGCTAATAGGTGAAGGGTACACCCCCTGCTAATAGGTGAAGGGTACACCCCCTGCTAATAGGTGAAGGGTACACCCCCTGCTAATAGGTGAAGGGTACACCCCCTGCTAATAGGTGAAGGGTACACCCCCTGCTAATAGGTGAAGGGTTCACCCCCTGCTAATAGGTGAAGGGTTCACCCCCTGCTAATAGGTGAAGGGTACACCCCCTGCTAATAGGTGAAGGGTACACCCCCTGCTAATAGGTGAAGGGTTCACCCCCTGCTAATAGGTGAAGGGTTCACCCCCTGCTAATAGGTGAAGGGTACACCCCCTGCTAATAGGTGAAGGGTTCACCCCCTGCTAATAGGTGAAGGGTACACCCCCTGCTAATAGGTGAAGGGTACACCCCCTGCTAATAGGTGAAGGGTACACCCCCTGCTAATAGGTGAAGGGTTCACCCCCTGCTAATAGGTGAAGGGTACACCCCCTGCTAATAGGTGAAGGGTACACCCCCTGCTAATAGGTGAAGGGTTCACCCCCTGCTAATAGGTGAAGGGTTCACCCCCTGCTAATAGGTGAAGGGTACACCCCCTGCTAATAGGTGAAGGGTACACCCCCTGCTAATAGGTGAAGGGTACACCCCCTGCTAATAGGTGAAGGGTTCACCCCCTGCTAATAGGTGAAGGGTACACCCCCTGCTAATAGGTGAAGGGTACACCCCCTGCTAATAGGTGAAGGGTACACCCCCTGCTAATAGGTGAAGGGTTCACCCCCTGCTAATAGGTGAAGGGTTCACCCCCTGCTAATAGGTGAAGGGTACACCCCCTGCTAATAGGTGAAGGGTACACCCCCTGCTAATAGGTGAAGGGTACACCCCCTGCTAATAGGTGAAGGGTACACCCCCTGCTAATAGGTGAAGGGTACACCCCCTGCTAATAGGTGAAGGGTTCACCCCCTGCTAATAGGTGAAGGGTTCACCCCCTGCTAATAGGTGAAGGGTTCACCCCCTGCTAATAGGTGAAGGGTTCACCCCCTGCTAATAGGTGAAGGGTACACCCCCTGCTAATAGGTGAAGGGTACACCCCCTGCTAATAGGTGAAGGGTACACCCCCTGCTAATAGGTGAAGGGTTCACCCCCTGCTAATAGGTGAAGGGTTCACCCCCTGCTAATAGGTGAAGGGTACACCCCCTGCTAATAGGTGAAGGGTTCACCCCCTGCTAATAGGTGAAGGGTACACCCCCTGCTAATAGGTGAAGGGTACACCCCCTGCTAATAGGTGAAGGGTACACCCCCTGCTAATAGGTGAAGGGTACACCCCCTGCTAATAGGTGAAGGGTACACCCCCTGCTAATAGGTGAAGGGTACACCCCCTGCTAATAGGTGAAGGGTTCACCCCCTGCTAATAGGTGAAGGGTACACCCCCTGCTAATAGGTGAAGGGTACACCCCCTGCTAATAGGTGAAGGGTACACCCCCTGCTAATAGGTGAAGGGTTCACCCCCTGCTAATAGGTGAAGGGTACACCCCCTGCTAATAGGTGAAGGGTTCACCCCCTGCTAATAGGTGAAGGGTACACCCCCTGCTAATAGGTGAAGGGTTCACCCCCTGCTAATAGGTGAAGGGTACACCCCCTGCTAATAGGTGAAGGGTACACCCCCTGCTAATAGGTGAAGGGTACACCCCCTGCTAATAGGTGAAGAGTTCACCCCCTGCTAATAGGTGAAGGGTTCACCCCCTGCTAATAGGTGAAGGGTACACCCCCTGCTAATAGGTGAAGGGTACACCCCCTGCTAATAGGTGAAGGGTTCGTCCCTCCTGGTGTGCCCTAGCGCGTGTGTCCCGGTGGCCCAGGGCTAAGTGGTTTATCCCTCCTGGTTGTTTCTGTTCGATAAGTCCACCGTGAGGTCTCCTTGGGCCCAGGGTTGAGTGGTTCGTCCCTCCTGGTGTGCCCTAGCGCGTGTGTCTCGGTGGCCCAGGCTAAGTGGTTTATCCCTCCTGGTTGTTTCTGTTCGATAAGTCCACCGTGAGGTCCCCTTGGGCCCAGGGTTGAGTGGTTCGTCCCTCCTGGTGTGCCCTAGCGCGTGTGTCCCGGTGGCCCAGGGCTAAGTGGTTTATCCCTCCTGGTTGTTTCTGTTCGATAAGTCCACCGTGAGGTCTCCTTGGGCCCAGGGTTGAGTGGTTCGTCCCTCCTGGTGTGCCCTAGCGCGTGTGTCCCGGTGGCCCAGGCTAAGTGGTTTATCCCTCCTGGTTGTTTCTGTTCGATAAGTCCACCGTGAGGTCTCCTTGGGCCCAGGGTTGAGTGGTTCGTCCCTCCTGGTGTGCCCTAGCGCGTGTGTCCCGGTGGCCCAGGCTAAGTGGTTTATCCCTCCTGGTTGTTTCTGTTCGATAAGTCCACCGTGAGGTCTCCTTGGGCCCAGGGTTGAGTGGTTCGTCCCTCCTGGTGTGCCCTAGCGCGTGTGTCCCGGTGGCCCAGGCTAAGTGGTTTATCCCTCCTGGTTGTTTCTGTTCGATAAGTCCACCGTGAGGTCTCCTTGGGCCCAGGGTTGAGTGGTTCGTCCCTCCTGGTTGTTTCTGTTCGATAAGTCCACCGTGAGGTCTCCTTGGGCCCAGGGTTGAGTGGTTCGTCCCTCCTGGTTGTTTCTGTTCGATAAGTCCACCGTGAGGTCTCCTTGGGCCCAGGGTTGAGTGGTTCGTCCCTCCTGGTTGTTTCTGTTCGATAAGTCCACCGTGAGGTCTCCTTGGGCCCAGGGTTGAGTGGTTCGTCCCTCCTGGTTGTTTCTGTTCGATAAGTCCACCGTGAGGTCTCCTTGGGCCCAGGGTTGAGTGGTTCGTCCCTCCTGGTTGTTTCTGTTCGATAAGTCCACCGTGAGGTCTCCTTGGGCCCAGGGTTGAGTGGTTCGTCCCTCCTGGTTGTTTCTGTTCGATAAGTCCACCGTGAGGTCTCCTTGGGCCCAGGGTTGAGTGGTTCGTCCCTCCTGGTTGTTTCTGTTCGATAAGTCCACCGTGAGGTCTCCTTGGGCCCAGGGTTGAGTGGTTCGTCCCTCCTGGTTGTTTCTGTTCGATAAGTCCACCGTGAGGTCTCCTTGGGCCCAGGGTTGAGTGGTTCGTCCCTCCTGGTTGTTTCTGTTCGATAAGTCCACCGTGAGGTCTCCTTGGGCCCAGGGTTGAGTGGTTCGTCCCTCCTGGTTGTTTCTGTTCGATAAGTCCACCGTGAGGTCTCCTTGGGCCCAGGGTTGAGTGGTTCGTCCCTCCTGGTGTGCCCTAGCGCGTGTGTCCCGGTGGCCCAGGCTAAGTGGTTTATCCCTCCTGGTTGTTTCTGTTCGATAAGTCCACCGTGAGGTCTCCTTGGGCCCAGGGTTGAGTGGTTCGTCCCTCCTGGTTGTTTCTGTTCGATAAGTCCACCGTGAGGTCTCCTTGGGCCCAGGGTTGAGTGGTTCGTCCCTCCTGGTTGTTTCTGTTCGATAAGTCCACCGTGAGGTCTCCTTGGGCCCAGGGTTGAGTGGTTCGTCCCTCCTGGTTGTTTCTGTTCGATAAGTCCACCGTGAGGTCTCCTTGGGCCCAGGGTTGAGTGGTTCGTCCCTCCTGGTTGTTTCTGTTCGATAAGTCCACCGTGAGGTCTCCTTGGGCCCAGGGTTGAGTGGTTCGTCCCTCCTGGTTGTTTCTGTTCGATAAGTCCACCGTGAGGTCTCCTTGGGCCCAGGGTTGAGTGGTTCGTCCCTCCTGGTTGTTTCTGTTCGATAAGTCCACCGTGAGGTCTCCTTGGGCCCAGGGTTGAGTGGTTCGTCCCTCCTGGTTGTTTCTGTTCGATAAGTCCACCGTGAGGTCTCCTTGGGCCCAGGGTTGAGTGGTTCGTCCCTCCTGGTTGTTTCTGTTCGATAAGTCCACCGTGAGGTCTCCTTGGGCCCAGGGTTGAGTGGTTCGTCCCTCCTGGTTGTTTCTGTTCGATAAGTCCACCGTGAGGTCTCCTTGGGCCCAGGGTTGAGTGGTTCGTCCCTCCTGGTTGTTTCTGTTCGATAAGTCCACCGTGAGGTCTCCTTGGGCCCAGGGTTGAGTGGTTCGTCCCTCCTGGTTGTTTCTGTTCGATAAGTCCACCGTGAGGTCTCCTTGGGCCCAGGGTTGAGTGGTTCGTCCCTCCTGGTTGTTTCTGTTCGATAAGTCCACCGTGAGGTCTCCTTGGGCCCAGGGTTGAGTGGTTCGTCCCTCCTGGTTGTTTCTGTTCGATAAGTCCACCGTGAGGTCTCCTTGGGCCCAGGGTTGAGTGGTTCGTCCCTCCTGGTTGTTTCTGTTCGATAAGTCCACCGTGAGGTCTCCTTGGGCCCAGGGTTGAGTGGTTCGTCCCTCCTGGTTGTTTCTGTTCGATAAGTCCACCGTGAGGTCTCCTTGGGCCCAGGGTTGAGTGGTTCGTCCCTCCTGGTTGTTTCTGTTCGATAAGTCCACCGTGAGGTCTCCTTGGGCCCAGGGTTGAGTGGTTCGTCCCTCCTGGTAGTTTCTGTTAGGCCCCCTCTTGGGTTGTGGCAGATGGAGTCCGAAAATGGAGTTTATGGGTTGGTTTTCTTTCCAAATTTGATGATTTGGTTGTTGAATGAATTGGTTTTGGTGGTTTATGGAGTTAGATTAAGAATTTGAAATGAGTTTGGAAAAATCAGTTTTTGCACAATATATGGCCGATTCTGTTTTCTGGACTTTTGGATTGGCCATTGAATTTATTTGATTAATTTGAGTGTTTCAATGGATAGTAGACGTGTAGAGGTTTCCGAATTGGGGTGGCACGTCGAAATCCGTTGAAAAACGAGAAAGTTATGGCCGTTTGAAATTGGACGGTAAAAATTAGCATGAAAATCGGGTTTTGTGGTTTTAGGTTGAATTGTGATATAGTTTTGGTTAGTCTAGGTTTAAGAATTTCCTTAGAACTTGTTAGTAATTTACTAAGTTAAGTTTTCGTTATTTTAGGTGATCGAGTTCGTGAATTATCGGACGAGTGAACAATTGAAAGTTGAGCAACCAGGTAAGTAGTGGATGCCTGTTTTGTTGCCTTCGGGCCTACACCATGGAAAGGTAGGAAATTGGTTGTTGTTTGTATGGTTGCTTTGTCTTGTATTGGTTTGTTTGTGTGAATGCTTGGTCTTGTATTTTGTTCGGTGATTTCTTTGTCTTGTATTGGTTTGTTTGTGTGGATGCTTGGTCTTGTATTTTGTTCGGTGATTTCTTTGACTTGTATTGGTTTGTGTGGCGGTGAGTTTGAAATGTAAAAAGGGGTAGTGTGAGTTTGAAAGGAAAGGGGAATAGTGAAGTGTCATCCTGGGAGCGAGACTCGGATGGAGATGCATCTTGGGAGCGAGACTCAGATGTGATTGGGTAGTGCTCTCTTGGGAGCGAGACTCGGAGGGTTAGGGCCACCTTGGGAGCGAGACTCGGATGGATACGCATCTTGGGAGCGAGACTCAGTTGTGTAATAGGTGATTGGGTTAGGGCCATCTTGGGAGCGAGACTCGGATGGATACGCATCTTGGGAGCGAGACTCAGATGTGTATTAGGTGATTGGGGGTAGGGCCATCTTGGGAGCGAGACTCAGATAGGAAGTATCTTGGAGCGATACGCATCTTGGGAGCGAGACTTGAATGGATACGCATCTTGGGAGCGAGACTCGGATGGATACGCATCTTGGGAGCGAGACTCGGATGGATACGCATCTTGGGAGCGAGACTCGGATGGATACGCATCTTGGGAGCGAGACTCGGATGGATACGCATCTTGGGAGCGAGACTCGGATGGATACGCATCTTGGGAGCGAGACTCGGATGGATACGCATCTTGGGAGCGAGACTCGGATGGATACGCATCTTGGGAGCGAGACTCGGATGGATACGCATCTTGGGAGCGAGACTCGGATGGATACGCATCTTGGGAGCGAGACTCGGATGGATACGCATCTTGGGAGCGAGACTCGGATGGATACGCATCTTGGGAGCGAGACTCGGATGGATACGCATCTTGGGAGCGAGACTCGGATGGATACGCATCTTGGGAGCGAGACTCGGATGGATACGCATCTTGGGAGCGAGACTCGGATGGATACGCATCTTGGGAGCGAGACTCGGATGGATACGCATCTTGGGAGCGAGACTCGGATGGATACGCATCTTGGGAGCGAGACTCGGATGGATACGCATCTTGGGAGCGAGACTCGGATGGATACGCATCTTGGGAGCGAGACTCGGATGGATACGCATCTTGGGAGCGAGACTCGGATGGATACGCATCTTGGGAGCGAGACTCGGATGGATACGCATCTTGGGAGCGAGACTCGGATGGATACGCATCTTGGGAGCGAGACTCGGATGGATACGCATCTTGGGAGCGAGACTCGGATGGATACGCATCTTGGGAGCGAGACTCGGATGGATACGCATCTTGGGAGCGAGACTCGGATGGATACGCATCTTGGGAGCGAGACTCGGATGGATACGCATCTTGGGAGCGAGACTCGGATGGATACGCATCTTGGGAGCGAGACTCGGATGGATACGCATCTTGGGAGCGAGACTCGGATGGATACGCATCTTGGGAGCGAGACTCGGATGGATACGCATCCTTGCGATGCTTGACACCATATTTCAACAACAAAGCTTCAAATTGTTTATTACAAAAATGTGTACCTTCATCACTGATGATAGCCCTCGGAGTTCCGAATTGAGTGAAAATATTTTTTCAAAAAAAATTGAGGGCCACTTTGCCATCATTAGTCGGTGTAGCGGATGCCTCAACTCATTTTGATACATAATCGATGGCTAGAAGAATATATTTGTTATTGAAGGATGTAGGAAATGGACCCATGAAATCGATATCCCAAACATTAAATAATTCTACTTCGATAATATTAGTCAGCGGCATCTCATCGCGGCGTGAAATATTACCGGTGTGTTGGCAACGATCACAAGAAACGAAAAACACGTGAGCATCTTTAAAAAGAGTAGGCCAAAAAAACCACATTATAAAACATTTGATGCTGTTCGCTTTCCACCAAAGTGATCTCCACACTCTAGTGAATGACAATGTCTCAATATATTTTCTATCTCCTCTTCCGGAACACATCGCCTTATGATTTGATCTGCACAATGCTTGTAAAAAAAGGCTCCTTCCAATAATAGTGTTTAGCTTTAGCAAATAACTTCTTTCTTTGGAAAGATGATAGCTCCGTAGGAATAATTTTACTTGTAATGAAATTGACGATATTCGCATATCATGGTGCATTATCAATACCAAAAAGTTGCTCATCTAGAAAAGTATCGACAATTGGTACTCCATCGTCTGTCAATTGTTCTTGAGGTTCAAGTCTCGACAAATGATCTGCTACTAGATTCTCCGTGCCCTTCTTATCTTTTATTTCAAGGTCAAATTCTTGGAGTAGTAAGACCCAACGGATGAGACGTGGTTTCGTATCCTTTTTAACCATAAGGTATTTAATAGCTGAATGATCGGTGAAGATTATTACTTTATTGCCAATAAGATATGGCCGAAATTTGTCGAAGGCGAAGAACACTACAAGTAATTCTTTTTCCTTTGTGACATAATTCAACTGCGTTTCATTGAGGACTCGACTAGCATAATAAATAGTGCGGAACATCTTATCTTTGCGCTGCCCCAAAACTGCCCCAATTGCAAAGTCACTTGCATCGCTCATAATTTCGAAAGGAAGATCCCAATCTGGTGCCACAACAATGGGCCACTCCTCATCAAAATTAAACTCCACACCCTTTTCTAGCAAGTTACACAACGGCTTGGTGATTTTGCTAAAATCTTTGTTGAATAGGCGATAAAATCCTGTGTGTCCCAAGAAACTGTGCACACCTTTTACAGAAACAGGTGGAGGTATCTTTTCAATCATTTCAATCTTGGCGCGATCCACTTCTATTCCTTTTGAAGATACCCGGTGGCCTAATACAATTCCTTCATGGACCATAAAATGACATTTCTCCCAGTTCAATACTAAATTTGTATCTTCACAGCATTGTAACACCATATCCAAATTCTCTAGACATCGATCAAAAGATGATCCAAAAATAGAGAAATCATTCATAAATATCTCAATAGTACGCTCGACCATGTCAGAAAATATAGCCATCATACATCGTTGAAAGGTAGCAGGGGCGTTACAAAGACCAAATGGCATTCGTCGGAATACGAAGGTGCCATAGGGGCAAGTGAATGTGGTCTTTTCTTGATCTGTGGGAGCTATGGCTATTTGATTGTACCAGGAGTATCCATCAAGAAAGTAATAAAATTCGTACCCTGAGAGCCTATTAAGCATTTGATTAATGAAAGGGAGTGGGAAGTGGTCTTTTCTTGTGGCATTATTTAGCTTCCTATAATCCATATAAATACGCAAACCGGTGATAGTGCGAGTTGGAATGAGTTCATTATTATTGTTTTGCACCACTGTCATTCCTCCCTTTTTAGGTACAACTTGGACGAGGCTCACTCAGGAGCTATCAGAAATCGGGTATACCACTCCAACATCCAACCACTTTAAAATTTCTTTTCACACTACTTCTTTCATGGTGGGATTAAGGCGTCGTTGGTGTTCTACCGAAGGTTTGTGATCTTCTTCTATAAGAATTCTATGCATGCAAAACGAAGAACTTATACCCTTTATATGTACTAAAGTCCATCCAATTGCTAATTTGAATTTTCGAAGAACTCGGAGTAACTTGTCTTCTTCTTCAGTAGATAACGCAGCAGAGATAATTACCAGTAGAGAAGATGGGGCTTGTAAATAAACATATTTTAAGTTTGAAGGTAGAGGCTTCAACTCGAGCATTGGTGGTTTCTCAATAGATGGCAATGTGCGTGGTGGAGCTTCACCCAAAGTTTCATTGTATTTTCTTCTATTCGGCTCATAAGAATCTATCCATATTGCATAACCATGTACTTTATTATCTCCTTCCAAATAATAATCTTGACCAACCTTGCATACTTCCAAAGGGTCTTCCGGTTGAAGTGAAGCTTCATCTACCACTGAATCGATTACTTCCACGCGAAAAGCATCATCATTCTTCTCCGGATATTTCATGGCCTTGAATACATTAAAGGTGACATCTTTATCCTGAACTCTCAAGCTCAATTCACCTTTTTGCACATCAATAAGAGCCCGACCCGTAGCAAGAAAAGGTCTACCAAGAATAATCGGCACATCCTTATCTTCTTCCATATCAAGCACAATAAAATCAGCAGGAAATATAAATTTATCTACCTTGACAAGCACATCCTCAATGATTCCCCTTGAGTGCTTAATCGATCGATCTTCCATTACTAACGTTACCCTCGTCGGCTTTGCTTCACCTAGACCAATTTTTCAAAATATAAATAGAGACATCAGGTTAATGCTCGCCCCTAGATCACAAAGTGCCCTTTCAAATACGGAATTCCCAATCTCGCATGGCACCGTAAAGCTTCCAGAATCTTTTAGCTTTTTAGGAAGCTTCCTCTGAATGATGGCGCTGCACTCTTCAGTAAGTGCAATAGTACCATACTCATCGATCTTCCACTTGTGAGAGAGAATATCTTTCATAAATTTAGCATAGCTCGACATTTATTCTAAGGTGTAGGCAAATGGAATATTAATGTGGAGCCTTTTGAAGACATCAAGGAATTTAGAAAACTGTATCAAGCTTCACATTCTTCAATCTTTGTGGAAATGACACGTTAATTGAGGTTGCTTGCACCGGAAAAGGATTAGATGGTACAGATTTTTGAGCTTCATCTTCAATTGAACCCTCATTAACATCCTTAGGGACAATTGTTTTCCAACTCAACTTCTTCAGTTTACTAGCTTGAACTTCTAACCGTCAATCCAAAACCTTACACGTTACTCTTTCACAGGGCGTCACCCTTTAATCATTCTCCAAAATATAAGGATGAAAGTTAGAGCACAAATGAATCATATCACACACTATCAATTGACAAAATCTCAAGTAAGTGTAGGAGGAGTGTGGTGTAAGCTAAAGACTCAAATTCCGAAGTGAACTTGGCAGCACTTTGTTATGGTTTTCAAGTTCGGTGATTTTCACAAAGCCGCCCTCTTCCATGTATAGAAGTCTTCAGAAAATAGTGTATCAATCGACACCTTCACCTAAGAGATTGACCTTTGTGGGACTGTTGCCAGATATTTCAAACGCTTTCAACTACTCGGTCGACACTTCATCGGATCGATCGACACTTTGAGCTTTCTAGAATTCTTCACTATTTGTGCGGTCGACACTTTACTGGAAGTGGGTCGACACTTTAAGCTCTCTGTAATTTCTTTAATATTCTAGTGTGTTGCATTGCTTGACACTTTCCTAGTCTAGTCGACACTTCGAGCTCTCTATTTAAAAATGTTTCTTCACACACATGTTATGAATAACTCTTTTTCTGGCGTCATTCGTATCCTATAAATATTAGTCATTACTGAAATGAAATAAACAAACGTATTAGTACATCAAATACCCTCATCTAAGGGTATTTCTAAATAAGATAAAAATCCAACATTTATACATAAATATCCATTAAAACAAATTTAGAAATACGTAACCAATTTAGCATACTTATCATCAAAATAAAACTAGCTTAATTATCTTTAAGCTAACATTTAATAGACTAAACTACTACATCAGAAAGGTGACCAAATCTATAATGCGACAAAAAAACTAGAACTTAAATTGAGGGTGAATGTTCTTTGAAAGAAAATTGAAATTTCTTTGACAGAATGAAGACTTTCTGGAATAGTTTGATGCAGAACATATAGATTTTCTTCTCTTGGTCTGAGAAAATGTCATGGATATAATAACTTTTTTGATCGAAAAAGAACAACTCAATGCATAACAAATATCAAGTTGAATTGGAAAGATGGAACATACAAGACATTAGTAAGAATTATTTTAGGACTAAGGTGAATTGATCCCATTCTTTTTATAGGAATCATGGAATTGTTGGGAAGAGTAACAAACTAATTGAGACAGAATATGAGTGTGCATATTGATCAACGTCAGAACATAAATGATGAGTTGCCCATGTGTCTATAATTCATTTTAGATGAGTTGATTGACTAGGGCATGAAATAAAAGAAGTTGAAGGATGACAAGCTGAGTCAGTACTGAGAGTAATGAGTTGTTGCCACTGATCAGTTGCAAGTCCATCAACTGATACTAGTTCTGATGATTTATTGAGAGAACTCTACATATTTACAGCTTCATTACTTGTCTAATTAGTTGAGATCTTGTTTCCCTGAGTAGTCTTGCATTCATCCAAGTGCATAACCCATGCAATTTATATCCAGGTGGATAACCATTTTTCCATTATATGTCTCGATAGTTTGCAGCGAGTACAATATCGCCTTTCTTTCTTATTTTTTGTTGAATGATGTTGAAGGTACAAAAGAGTTAAAAGTCAGTGGAGATATTTTATGGAATAGTAGATAGAGATGAAACAATGATGGGGGACCAAAATATAAGATACTTTGGTAGACGTTAATAAACTTTGAATAGTAAAGACTTTATTTCTTATTAGCACAAGATTAGAACGTTCAGTTATGTGAAAAATTGCAACGAAGAGCAGGAAAATCTCTGCTTATTATTCCTATTAACCTTCTTGATCAGATAATTGACACACTGATTAATACAGCATATTAATTTATATAGAGCTAATGAAATTGATCAGATCGCAATATCATAACGAATATGCCTAAGAAGCACAGGGATCACGATCTCCGGCGAGCTCAGCTGAGGAAGATGACCGTCAGATTGCATAACCTCCACAATGGATTCGCCGCCGAGATTCTGATGAAGATATTCAGAAACCACCACCGGCACGGCCATGTCCTTCATGCTTTGAATAATATGGCAAGGTACAATTACCATGCCCAGTATCCCCCTCATGTCGCTCTGAAATATCGTCTGCGCTACGCTGAGAGCTATGTCCGGCCTCATGTTGAAAAGGGTCCGGCTAAACTCTTGAACGGCGACGGAATCCATATCACCGCCGACGGCCAACGGCGCAAAACCGGAACACCATGCCTTGTAGTTTTCCTGCATCGCTTGGAACAGCTGCTCTAGATCTTCCTGCTCGAAACCCCCGTAGTAATCAACGTCATTCAGATACCTAAACAAAATTTATAAAAATTAGGAAAGCCGCTCTCTGTAAATTACGTCACGTTGATTAGTTTAAGAATAAATTATTTTTAAGGAAACTTCCCATCACAACACTATTTATAAGAAGAATCAAACCCAAAAATATACAAGAAAAACAACAAAGATCTGTACAGATTCAAAGCAGAACAAGAGCAGAAAGAAGCGTAAAAATTATTTAAACCTGGGTGATGGAGAGATCATGATGATCTTGGCGAAAAGGTCGGGGCGAGTGATGGAGGCTATGGCGCCGACCATTGCAGAGACGGAATGACCAACAAAAACGCAGGATTCTATTCGAAGCTCTTCTAAGATGGCGAGTAAGTCATAGGCAAAGCCTTCGAGCGTTTTGTAGCGATCGAAGTCGAAGAAATCAGGATTAGTGGTTCCGGCGCCAATATTATCGAACAAGATGACTCTGTAATCGTCGACGAGGTGAGGAATGAGGTGTTTCCACACAGACTGATCGGTCCCAAACCCATGGCCCAGGACCACCACCTGATTTCCAGACCCTAAAATCCTCAGGTTGTGAGCTTCTTCTACAATACCCATTCTCCAGTTTCTCTTCTCTGACCTAAAAATGGCCGACTTCGATGATCAAACTGATTTCCAGTTGCTACAGACACCACATGTCCATGATGATACTTTCTTTAAGATAAGATTTTCATCGAATCCGGAATCATCCTCTACATCAGATCCATGTTGATTTGATAGAATCGGACAGGTGTGGTATGACATGAATTAATCAGACGGTGTTGGGGCGAGGGGCGACCCCGTTTACTGCTGATGTTAAATACATCCAACAAATAAGACGGCACCGTTTCCCAGCTTCAAGGGGAAGTAGTCACCTACCCAGGTACTTGTGTCGATTATTTATTATGACTAGAAGTTTTAAAAATAGACTTATTTATTCAGTTTTAATGCTGCTGCCATTATTGGATATAAAATAAAATAATAAAAAATGAACTAAACCTTAAAATCTCAGTTTCTGAGAAAAAATAACTATACAATAGTTCAGTATTTTCATTTTAATAAAAGAAGAACATTTAAGTAATAGATGGAAGAGTAATTTGTTTAGTAGCAAACGTAATATTTTTTATATTAAACCCTGAACTTTGGTTTTTTTTTTTTAAAAAACCTTAAATTTTACCATTTATAGGTCCAAACCTCGAAATTTTGAAAATAAACAATTTAAACCTTTTAGTCCGGACACTCGGAGTGACCTCCAATTTTAAGTGAAAAACGACACCGGTTTAAGGGTGGAGGCCGACCAGTTCAACTGAACTGGCCGGCCTCCCTCCCCCTATTTAAACTCCCTAATTCGTCTTCAAATCACACTCAATCAATATTCTCTCAATACTCTCTCAATTTCTTCCTTACTACAGCGATATTTCTCCGCGTTCACGATTAGGTATGAAGTTTTTTTTTTTAATTTATTTATTTACTTTAGGAAATTTACAATAATATTGGCATTATAATTTTTTGTATTTGTTAATATTTTTCTCTATATAAGCAACGACTTTTTGCTCTCTCAGGCGATATTTCTCCGCATACACTAACTAGGTATGAAGTATATTTTTTTTTTAATTACAGTTTTATCTATCATGTAGCTAAGTGAATCTTATCTGTTATCGTTTCTTGTACTGATTATTAAGTGGTGTGATTGTACTGTGTAAGTAAGTTCTGTCTAGGAGACTGGAATTTAAGTGGACCGTTAGTGACCCTCCAGCCTTTCCTAGGAACTTATTTGAAAATAAAATTATGTCTAAAGAGATTATCAAGAGCAATCTTTCCTAGAAATTATCTTAATCAGTACTTTCAACGGTTTATTTTTTGATTTAATTAATTTTGTTTTAAATTTGTTTTTTTAAATTTTATTTCTTTTTTATCAATTATATAATCTTTATTTTGGTATTTTTTTATCGTATTGACGTAAGAATATTATAATAAATTTCTATATATTAGTTATTTGTTTATTTTAATTAACTTATGATTTTTGTTATTATTACATTTGACGCAAAAATTTTTTTTACTGTTTTACTTGATTAATTTATTTTAATATTTGTATATTTTAACATTTTTCTCTATAATAACAACGACGATTGATTCCAATTCAAGTAGATCGGTTGATTTAGACGAGAGATCAATTAGTGATGCCGAAATAAATTAGTATTCAGACTGCACACACCTACATATGGAGATCTATGAGCATCAAATCACACAGATGAAAATGAAGAATTATTTGCGTATTCGACCTCAAAAACTTTAGACAATTAGCTTCGAACACCGGTCGGCTCGGATGACGAGGAGGTGGAAAGTAGACCGGTAAGAGAACAAATCGGTATGGGCTTTTTTGGGTAAAAAAATATGCTTCTTTAGAAGTAATTAAAGAAGAAATACACAAATATTCTTTAGAAAACGGTTATGGTATAAAATTCACTAGAAGTGAAAGAAGCCAAGCTCAAGTGGTACTAGTGATGGGGAACTTTTGGTCATAAGCTCTGGAGGCCATGGTTCAAATCACTGGGAAGACAAAAACTCCTACCCCAGGGATGTAGAAAGTCATGAGTGGGACCCAACGGTCGATTGCAGTACGTCTGTGGGCTGGGTCTCCACAAAAAAAGACGTCTTTTTCTGTAACGACCTACCCCTTTCACTGGCCTTTTTCCCGTGCGAACGCATCGCCATCCGGGTCCGGATCCAGTATACAGGTCAGTCGTTACTCATGACCTTCTCCATTCCTAGGGTAGGAGTTTTTGACTTCCCAGTGATTTGAACCATGGCTTCTAGGGCTTATGACCAGGAGTTCCCCATCACTGGTACCACTGGGGAAGGTCATGAGTAAAGACTGGCCCGTATACTAGATCCAACCCGAATGGCGATGCATCCGCGTGGAAAAAAAGTCGGTGAAGGGGATAGGTCGTTACAGGATGTGGGTGGTGACTGCATGCGTCGAGAATGCAAGAGGAGCGTACGTTTCAAATAAATAGTTTGATCGACTCTCACAATTGTTCAAGGAAAGTTGAGAATCGACACGCTTCAGCAAAATGGGTGGCGCAGCATTACCTAGACAGGTTCAAAAGTCACCATACCTGGGACATCTCTTTTATTATCGAGATAGTGAGGAAAGGCTTCACTGTCGACATTTCACTCAGTCTTGCCACAAGAGCAAAAAGCATACCCTCAACGAAGAAAAGTACGATGAATAGTATGGGCAACTATGGTTGTACGTAGTTAAAATATTCAGATCAAATCCGGGCAGCACAATAAAAATTGATGGGAACCCAGTGGGCCCTAATTCTTTGAGATTCCAAAGATTGTATATGTGCATGGTTGCTAGCAAGACCGGGTTGGTGGAGTGCGGGAGACCCATTATATGATTGGATGGCTGTCATATGAAGGAGTCATGTGCCGACTAATTACTCACAGCTGTTAGTATTGATGGCAACGATGGAGTATATCTCGTTGCTATTGCCAACGTCGAATCTAAGTGTGCGGACTCATGGATATGGTTTTTGCAAATATTAAAGCAAAACTTAAACACTGAATCAGGTCACAGTTGGACATTTGTTTCAAATCGACAAAAGGTATAATACATTTTTATTTTTTATTTCAAATTCTGGGGCGTTGTGGTAGTAATATTGTTTTACTGATGCTGCTTTTTGTGAAAATATCAGGGGTTTCAGAGAAATGTTATAGAACAATTCGAACATGCTGAACATCACTTCTTCCTCCGGCATATGTACGCGAATTTTAAAAATCAGTTTTAGGGCAGAGCATACAGAGATGTGATGTGGAATGCAGCCAAGGCACCCACGGAGACACATTTCGAGCATGAAATGCGTAAATTATACCAGCTTAGTCTAGAGGCCCACACATGGCTTTGAGTAGAAGAGCCTAAATATTGGGCTAATTATGCATTCTTTTTGAATCCTAAGTGCAATCTGGGATTGAATAATTTGTGCGAGTCATATTTTTTCGGTCAGAGACAAACCGATCATGACCATGTTCGAGATGATCCGAAAGCGCTTGATGACTCGCATCGTGAAGAAATTTGAGAAGGTGGTCCAATCAACCGACGTCTTGTGTCCCCAAATAAGGAAAAAGCTTGATAAGCTAACGAGTGCATCTGGAAATTGGAATGCAACATTTGTGGGAGCTGCATGATTTCAGGTCAGCAACAGACACGAACAATTCATTGTCGACATGAATTTGTGTGTGTGCAACTGTACTAGGTGAGATCTTACAGGAATCCCCTGTGTCCATTTCATTCCTTACATGTACTTGATGAGAGTAGTGCTGAAAAATTACGTGCATGCATGCTATCACAGAGCAAAATACCTGCAGATGTACTCACATTATATTCGTCCCATTAGTTGCCAAATAATGTGGCTGCCCGTAGAAAGACAGAACGAAATCCTCTCGCCCAAAAGAAAGCACCAATCTGGTAGGCTGAAGAAGATAAGACTGCGAGATGCCGACGAGCTGTCAAGCTCGAGAATTAGTAAGAGGAACTCCACTCTGCGGTGTCGTATATGTCGGCAGCATGGGTATAATACTCGCACTTGTCCTAATCAGGGATCAACTTCAGGTGCAGCAACGTAAGACACATTCATGGGCTTCAACACATTTGACGGGATGCAGGAATATTCGACACGCAGCCGTGGCAAAAATTGTTAAATTTTTTGTTGGCACAGAAACGAGTCATTCCTTTTTATTTATTTATTTATTCTTTAATTATTAATTTAAGTTTGAAAGATGATTGAAATTGTAATTATTTATTTTAGTGTATTGAAATTACAATTTTTAAAAGGTGATTGAAATTGTAATTATTTATTTTAGTTTATTGAAATTGCAATTTTTGAAAGGTGATTGAAATTGTAATTATTTTATTTTATTTTATTAAAATTGCAATTGTTTAAAAGTGCTTGAAATTGTAATTATTGATTTTAGTTTATTGAAATTGCAATTTTTGAAAGGTGTTTGAAATTGTAATTAATTATATACACTAAACTACGTCGGTGGGTCATCATCGTCGTCGTCACAGTCGTTCGCCATCCAATTTTGAATATTCGCATCCAGTCCATCGACTCTGCCTATAAGGTGCTGGATGTCCCGCTACTGGCTCTGTTGTATCTCCAGTACTTGCTGATGGTGCGTCTGCTGCATTTGATACATCTGCTGGTACTGCGTATGCTGCATATGTTGCATCTGAGCCATCTGCTGCAGATACTGCCTCGTGCCCCATCCACGAGCCTCATGTTCCTCTTAGGGGGCCAATGGCGGTGATGTGGTATCTTTCATCGGCATTGCCCGAGAGGTGGATGCCCTCTGATCGCTCTTCAGTACCCAAGTGCCATCGACTTCCATGAAGCCCATCTTCATCAAATGCGAGGTGTTAAATACGTCGGTGGCCCTTTGAACTATTCTATACTCGCCAACCGGTAGTTAAATCCCAGCTCGATCGATGATCTTCATAATCAATGCCCCGTACGGGAGATTCGTGTTGCTTACTCGCCCGACCTCACGCATGTGACTTAAAATCAAAAAGCCATGGTCAAAAGGTTTCCCGTTGTACAGCTTATCCATGACATACAAATCCATAAAGCTCACGAGATTTCGATGTCCCTCTCGTGGCAGAAGGGTGTGGGCTAGCATGTTACGAAGAACCCGACCTCTAACATTCAAATTTTTGTTTCGTGGCTTGACGAACACCTCGATGTTGGAATTGGTATGAATTCCTCGCATAAACTTCACTCTCTCAAGCAATGTAAAAAAAGAGCAGTATTTGGAAACATGATAATATTGATTTGCACTTTCGATGGCAAACTCCAGCAATTCATTCACCGTCTCTGGACGTATCATAATCTCCATAACAAGGATATACGTCCTCATACCTGTCAAAACTCCTGATCTCTCGGTTGCTGTCAAGTTCGTGTAGAACAAGACCGAAACTTTACTCTCTCAGGCAATGTGAAAAAAGAGCAGTATTTCGATATCTATTCTCTCATAGATATAATGTAACACCTGGCATTTTGGCCTTGTAATAATCTGTTGAATTATTGTATGGATTTAAATTGCCATAAATACGATAACAACTTCATTGTAAAATGTTGGAGCATTTAGTGAGGGGAGAACCAAACTAATGTGTAACTAAACTAAACACCAAGTTTAAAATGCATGGAAGGGTAAATTGGGGAGAAATTAAGGTTGGTGGGAGACTGCCAATGGTTGAGTGACATCTGGCAACTTGTTGAAGAAGCTAAGTTCCTCCTCTTACGTGAAACCCTCTTCATTTCACTTCTCTGCTCTCTCTCCATTCTCTTCTCGGCGTTCTCTCTTCCAATCGACAATCAGCCATCGAAGCTACTTCGATCTCCTCGGCTCCTTTCTGTTTTTCTACTAGGGTAAGCATCTTTTAAATGCTAACAAGTTTGGACAAGTTTAAAGTGAGTTTTGGTTGGAGTGAAGGATTGTGATACTTTGGTAAAACTCACTGTTTTTGGATGAAAACACACCGATTTGTTTTCTAAGGGTTTGAATGAGTTTGGAACAAATTCTTCTAACTTATTTGTTAGCATTTGCAGCTTTTTTATTTTCTGAACGTACATGTACAGGTTCGAGCATTTCCGAGACGTTCAGGACTATCAACTCTGCAGCAACAAGTAAGTTCATATCCGTAGGCTGGCCCTTAAGGCCCTACATCTCGGAGGTACTAGGTTTTACATTTTGTTGGCTGGTTTCGGGTAGAAGGGTTAGAGTTAAGTTCTGTGGTTTCTGTTCAGGTTTCTGTTGTTTTATCTTCTTGTTCTATACTGTATCAACTGTAAGCACTGTAAATGTCCATGCATACACGATTTTCTGAAAGTTCATGCAAAACTGTTTTCTGTACACGGTTTTGAAGTTAAGTAAGATAAAATCTGACTGAAATGTACCGGTTAAGTGTGGGACGGGGACTGGCCCCCAGATCTGTTTCTGTTCTGTATTACTGTTTGTGCCTGATAGTGCACCCACTGTTCGCCAGTTCCCCTATAAGCCCCACTTATACCCCTCTGCCACTAAAACGTAATGTTCTGTACTGTCACTGTATTCTGAAAACCGCATGCATAGCATTTTGTATCACTGCATATATATATATATATATATATATATATATATATATATATATATATATATATATATATATATATATATATATATATGTTCTTACTGAGCTTTAGGCTCACAGATGAACTCTCTGATGTAGGTACTGAACCCGAAAATGAGGACTTCGTGCCTCAGTCTGACGAATAGGTGGCTGGTGGATCGAACTCATGGGGGTGTGGTTGCTGCAGCCAGACAAGTTCTGACCCGAGGTTTAAGTTTTCTGGAATGTCTATATCTATAAAGTCTTCTGGAAGTTCTGGTTGTGTTGTAAAATTCTGTAAAAACTCTTCTTTTGGTAAATTCTGCAATTGCATGTTTGGTTCTGTACTGATTCAGAGGTTTTACTTTTAGAACAATGTACAAGTTCTGATGTCTCAGCTTTAGAAATCACTGTATTTGACAGTTGAACTCATATCTTGAATGTTCTGAAATGTTTTAGAATATTTTCCTATTTTGAGGTTTACATGGATGGTCTCGAATTCTAGAGTTATCCATGCAGTCTGTCTTTCTTGAATCTGTCAGTTGAAATCTATCATCTGTAAAGTGTGTTTCAAAAATCTTGTTTTGAATCGGGTTTTGAAGGTTCGAAACCCTTATGCCTTCTGTTTTGATGCTCCCTGCCTGTATGTTTTTCTGTTAAAAGTTGTCAAACTCTGCCCCTTTTAGACTATATCATCCGATCACGTCCACTGCTGTTTAAGTGTATATCCACCGGTGACGTCATCCACCTCCACCGCCCAGTTCAATTATCTCATCTGATGACGTCTTCATCTCATCCGGTGTTGTCTGTTGCCTGTATCTTCCGGCTGACGTCATCCATCTTCCGGCTGACGTCATCACCTCATCCGGTGTTGTCTGTTGTCTGTATCTTTCGGTTTACGTCATCCATCTTCCGGCTGACGTCATCATCTCATCCGATCTCATCTGCTGTCTGTATCTTCTGGTTGACGTCATCCATCTTCCGGCTGACGTCATCACCTCATCCGATCTCATCTGCTGTCTGTATCCTCCGCCTGACGTCACCCATCTTCCGGCTGACGTCACCACCTCTTCCGCCCAGTTTTACTCAGCCTCTTCCGCTGAATACTGTTCGTCTTTTGTCATATCTGAATCCACCGATAGCTTTAATCTTCCGCCTGACGTCATCCTTACTTCTGTCTTTGCAAATGCATCTTCCGCCTGACGTCAGCTCACATCTTCCGCCAAACAGTATTTTATTATTTTTTTTAAACTAAGTCTTCCGCCTACGTCTTCCTATTTTATTCTGTTTCTATGTTTTATCGCCCATTTCTGTTTTCTGTTTTTACGTTTTTCTCTTCTATTATTCATCCCCGATTGCTATGGTTTCTGTTATACACTGTAGCCTTCCACAGTATGTTTCTTCTCCAGTTTAAGTTTCTCTTTAATATCCCTGTCTTCCTGCTTTTCTTCTGTCACTTTGTTGTATCTGATTCCTAATTGTTTTCTGTCTACATTCCTGCATTTCAGTTTTCTTCTGCCATCCTTCATTGAAACCCGTTTTGCTTTCAAACCAGAGAACATCTTCTCTCCCTCAGTGTATAGTTTTGTAAATGTTCAGTCTGTTTTGAAAAAAAAAATAGTCACCGTTTTTCGTTAAATGTCCGGTGTGACGGCTTGGCTCTCGAACTCCGATCGGGATCTGGTCTCGGGCCGTCACAGTTATGGTATTAGAGAGACAAGGTTTTAAAACCGATTCTGTGAAATGTCTGACTGCACAACCGCCACGTGAGATCGCTCCACCAACTGTAAGTGTTAAAAAAAAATTTCTGTAAAAGTTCTGTTTATTAAGTTAGGTTATTCTATTTATAGGGTTTATTAGAAATGGTGAGAAGACATCAAGAAGAGTCAAGCGAAAGCTCTCGAGCCATTGACCAACTAACCGAACTGGTGGGTGCACAGTCACGCATGGTTGAACGTATGATGGCCAAAGAAGACATATTGTGCAAAATATTTCGCAAGTGTACGAGTCGCAACAAGTAATATAGTGATAAAATAGAGTGTCGAACCCACGAGGACTTGTAATTAATAATCGAAATAACTACTCTTAATTCTAAAATTGAACACACGTTTTTATGAGGATTTTTAATGATTGAAATTAAAATAAACAACTAAAATAATTAAAACAATAAAAATAAACTAAATTAAAATAGCAAAACAAATAAACTGAGATTAAATCAAATTAATAAAAGCCTAGGTACTACGATTTCACCAAGACAATATTTATTTCCATTCTTCGTAATTATATTCATAAATATTCTTCCTATGCTGATGATCGATTTCACTAAATTCTATCACAATCTCTCTCGAGCATTGCGTAGTTTATCTGATTAATGGGTTATCACTTCTCAGTCTCAAATCCTGCATTAATCAAATACAAATAAACCAAGAAATCACAGTGATCACACCAATACCGTAACTATCTCTAGCCTACGTATATTAATGACATTAATTTCAGTGCACGGTTGTTTATCACCTCTCGGTCTCAAAACTCCCCAAAAATCAAGTAAAGATTGGCCAGAAATTTACAGGCATTAAGAACAGAAATTAAATGCGCCAACAATATTGGAAGAAATACTCAATAAATATAATTAAACGAAGAACATAAAAATAAATATCGTCAGGCTACATCGTAGCCCTAGTAAAAGAGTTAGTTCATAATAAAAGAAATAAAAACATAAATAATAATTAAAATAAACATGTTTGTATTTTTAATAAAGGAGAAAAGAATAATCTCCCTTTCTACTGCTCGCCAGAATTGCCTTGCTGTTCGCTGCTCACTCTCCCTTGCCGAATTCGTTCTTCAATCTCGCCGGAGCTGCTGCGCTGACAGCCGATCACTCCTCGCCAGAGTCGTCGGATATTCACCTGCCGAAATCACCGCCAGCCTTGCTGCCGCGCTCTCGCTCTGTAGATCGCCGAAGCGTCACAAAATCGCCGCCTGTTCTTTGCTCTTCGCCTCTGCTGAAGCTCTCCAAATCGCCGACTGCCTCGCTGCCAAATTCGCAGACTCGCTGCTCTGTGTAAATCGCCGAACCAGAAAATCGCAGATTGCTCTGCTCTGTAAAAATCGGTTCTCTCTCCCCCTCGCCGCACCTCTCATCGTTAGGTTTTTATTTAATGTTTCTTCTCTATCAGATCAATCCACAGCTTGATTCTTTCCTTAGGTTAATGGTATAGATTAGGTAAGTAAACTTTCCAACTTGGTAAGCGATTGATTGCCGCTTGATTCACTTTCCAAATTATCAGGTGATTGATCGCTGCTTGATTTGCTTGTGCAAAATTTCTGTTGCTTTTGATATTGAGGCATTCGATCGCTGTGTTCACTGACTAAATTTGGCTTCTCTTTATTTTATCCTGTTCAAAATAATCTCTGTACAATTACAAAAAAAAACGTCAAATTCCTTTAAATATTTGAGAATAACTTATCGAATCAAGTTTAAAGAATATAAATAAGTGTGTAAAATACACACTTATCAACAGCGAGAACAATAACAATAATAACCATGGAAATGCTTCACGTGACAACAGTGGAGATAGATTCCAGCGACTCTAGCCGCCTTCATTTGATGGACTGTCTACTGACCTGACCCATACTGAAACTTGGATTCGAACAATGGAAAAGATGTTCAGATATGCAGAAGTAGAAGACAACAAGAAGGTTAATTGCGCCACATTCTATCTCACCGAAAGTGCTGGATTTTGGTGAGACACGGTGCAGTCCACTACCGTGGCATTAAGCTGGGAATGGTTCACGAAAATCTTCTACGAGAAGTACTTTGACCGAGGAGTGAGAAAGGAAAAGTTGCTTGAGTTCTCTCGGCTGCGACAATATGGGTCAGTGGCAAAATATGTTCAGAAATTTGAGTCATTATCCCGATATGCAACACACCTTGTGGCCACCAATGAGAACAAAGTGCACCAGTTCATTCAAGGGTTGAAGATGGACCTTTTGCGAGGAATCACAACTGGAGGGTTCGATGAGGCACCGTATGTGAAGGTGGTGGCCAAGGCTTATCAGTTAGAGGCCTTAGAAATAAAGTCCCAGAGACAAAGAGATTCACCAAGAGGGATTATTCGACATGTTCCTCAACAGCAACAGCAACAACAGCAAAGGGGCCAAAATTTACAACCTCAACAGCAACAAAACAGGGGCATTAAAAGGCCCAATGAAGCCATCCTTTATCAAGACAAAGGAAAGAGACCAATGGGGGCTCCTCAACTTTCAGTATGCCCGCGGTGCCAGAAGCCTCACAAAAGAGAATGCTGGCTTGCTATCGGCCAATGTTTCCAATGTGGCAAAGGAGGCCATCTTGTTCGGGATTGCCCAATGCCCGACACCAGAACAGGTCAAGCCGTGCCGAGAGTATTTGCAATGATGGAAGATGTTGATGATGCTGATCTGCACACGGCAATTACCGGTACAATTATAATATGTGATACACCTGCTTATACCTTGTGGGACACGGGGGCCACACATTCGTTTGTGGCAGGGGACTTCGTAGTTAGACAGAAGGTTAATTGTACGTCGTTAGATCAGCCCTACAGCATTATGCTACTGTCCAGAGAGTTTATGCACTCCGAGCAAGCGGTACGAGGTGATATAGTGTCAGTAGGAAACCAGAAGTTGTACGCCGACCTTATCGTCATCGGTATGAAAGGGTACGATGTCATTCTGGGGATGGACTGGCTGTTTAGACATCATGCCACCATCAACTGTAGGTCCAGGCTAGTGTCATTTAAACGCCCAAATGAAGTAGAATTTTCTTATCAGGCAGTACCGAAGAAACACTGTATGCCTGTTATATCTTTCCTGAAAGCTCAACGGCTAATGAGGTCAGGATGCATCGGATTTCTTGCCCACGTAGTGGATGTTCAAAGGCAAAGTGAGGTTGGACTTCAAAATATTTCGGTAGTCCGAGACTTCTCAGATGTTTTCTTAGATGACCTACCAGGATTGCCACATGATCGCGAAATTGAGTTTGAAATTGATGTATATCCAGGTGCAGAACCAGTATCGAAGAATCCGTACCGTATGGCACCGATTGAGCTGAAGGAATTGAAGGCTCAGCTGAAAGAGTTGGTGGACAAGGGTTTTGTGCGCCCCAGTTTCTCTCCGTGGGGTGCTCCTGTCTTGTTTGTCAAAAAGAAAGATGGGTCCCTACGTATGTGCATCGATTACCGTGAGCTGAACAAGTTGACCATCAAGAATAAGTACCTGTTGTCGAGAATCGATGATTTATTTGACCAGCTACAAGGGGCTCGGGTATTTTCTAAGATTGACTTGCGCTCCGGTTATTACCAGTTGAAGGTCAGAGCTGATGATATTCCAAAGACCGCCTTCAGGACCCGGTACGGGCATTACGAGTTCTTGGTGATGTCGTTCGGGTTAACTAATGCTCCGGCAGCATTCATGGACCTGATGAACAGGAAATTCCAAGATTTCTTGGATAAATTTGTAATCGTTTTCATCGACGACATTCTGGTTTACTCCAGAAGTAAGGCCGAGCACGAGGAGCACTTGGCAATTGTGCTATCAACTCTGAGGCAGCATCGATTATTTGCCAAACTATCAAAATGTGAATTCTGGCTGAGTAGGATTAATTTCCTAGGCCACGTGGTGTCTGCTGAAGGAGTGTCGGTGGACTCGGCCAAGATTGAGGCTGTAAGAGACTGGCCAAGGCCGAGGAATGCAAGCGAGGTACAGAGCTTTATCGGACTAGCTGGTTATTACAGGAAATTCATCAAGGAATTTTCTGTGATAGCGAAGCCTATGACCAGCTTAACGATGAAGGAAATCAAGTTTAAGTGGTCCGAAGCATGTGAGGTGAGCTTTCAGACACTCAAACAAAAGTTAACCACTGCTCCTCTATTAGTATTGTCGATTGAAGATGGCAAATTCAGCGTATATTGTGATGCTTCCAAGATTGGATTGGGGTGTGTACTAATGCAAGAAGGGAAAGTTGTAGCATGCGCATCCAGACAACTGAAGAACCACGGGCAAAACTACCCTACTCACGATCTTGAGTTAGCGGCAGTTGTGTTTGCGCTGAAAGTATGGAGACACCACTTATACGGACAATCATGCGAGGTGATTTCTGATCACAAGAGTTTAAAATACATATTCACTCAAAAAGAGTTAAACATGAGACAAAGAAGGTGGTTAGAATTTGTAAAAGATTATGATATTGAGATTAAATACCACCCAGGTAAAGCTAACGTAGTAGCCAATGCATTGAGCAGGATGTCAGATACTATGCAACCAGCTATATCGGCCGTGTCGATGCCTTTGAGGATTGAGATACAGAAGTTCGATATGGAGATAGTTTCTGGGCAGTCGGCCATACTAGCAAACTTGACGCTATGGCCCACCGTCCTGGACCGAATTAAGGAAGCCCAGAAGACCAATTCAAAAGAGATGGCTGATATGGTGAGCAAGGTACCAATGGCTTCTTCCGATTTCAGTTATTCAGGAGATGGTATTCTTAAGTTCAGAGATAGATGGTATGTTCCGAAAGACGAAGAGCTACGGAAGCACATCTTGTCAGAAGCCCATTCATCTCATTTCTCTATGCATCCTGGAAGCACGAAGATGTATCAAGACTTGAAACTTCACTTCTGGTGGCCGAATATGAAGAATGAAGTGGCCAAATATGTGGAGTCTTGCATGATATGTCAACAAGTCAAGGCTGAACATCAACAACCAAGTGGAACGCTTCAACCTCTTCCGATTCTCGAATGGAAGTGGGAGAATATCACAATGGACTTTGTTGTTGGCCTTCCAAGAACAGCTAAAGGCCACAATAACATATGGGTCATAGTGGACAGATTGACGAAGTCGGCCCATTTTCTACATGTGAAGACAACGTACTCCATGGATCAGTACGCCGAACTTTACATTAGTGAGATTGTTAAGCTGCATGGTATTCCGGTGTCCATCGTCTCAGACCGTGATCCCAGGTTCACTTCCAGATTTTGGAGAAGTTTGCAAAACTCCCTGGGCACCAAGTTGGATTTTAGCACGGTGTTTCATCCACAGACGGACGGACAGTCTGAAAGAACAATCCAAATACTTGAGGATATGCTAAGGTCGTGCATGCTGGAATTTCATGCTCCTTGGAGTAGATATTTGCCGCTTGTTGAATTCGCTTATAACAACAGCTACCAGGCTACAATCGGTATGGCTCCGTATGAAGCTCTCTACAGCAGAAAGTGTAGATCTCCATTGTGTTGGGATGAAGTCGGAGAAACCAAGCTTATCGGCCCTGAGATATTACAGCAGATGTCCGAGGTGATAGCTGCTATCAAGCAACGAATAAAGATTGCTCAGAGTCGGCAGAAAAGTTATGCGGACCATAGGAGAAGAGACTTGGAGTTTGCCGAAGGTGATGAAGTGTTCTTGAAGGTGTCACCTTTCAAGGGCGTAATGAGGTTCGGTAAGAAAGGAAAACTCAGCCCACGTTTCATTGGCTCTTTTCCCATTCTGAAGCGGGTGGGAAGCATGGCTTACAGACTACAGTTGCCAGCGTCAATGGATGGAGTTCACAATGTCTTCCATGTTTCGATACTGAGAAAATGTGTACGAGATCCAACTCAGATCATAAAACAGGTGGACTTTGATATCATGCCGACGCTAACCTATGAAGAAAGGCCTATACAGATATTGGATATGTCACTTAAAGTGTTACGCAATCGTGTGGTCCCATTGGTGAAAGTTTTGTGGCGCAATCATAATGTGGAAGAAGCCACGTGGGAAAGACAAGAGGATGTTAGGGCCCAATATCCGGACCTCTTTGCTTAGGCAAATTTTGGGGACAAAATTTATGTTAAGGTGGGTGGAAAGTAACACCCGGCATTTTGGCCATGTAATAATCTGTTGAATTATTGTATGGATTTAAATTGCCATAAATACGATAACAACTTCATTGTAAAATGTTGGAGCATTTAGTGAGGGGAGAACTAAACTAATGTGTAACTAAACTAAACACTAAGTTTAAAATGCATGGAAGGGTAAATTGGGGAGAAATTAAGATTTGTGGGAGACTGCCAATGGTTGAGTGACATCTGGCAACTTGTTGAAGAAGCTAAGTTCCTCCTCCTACGTGAAACCCTCTTCATTTCACTTCTCTGCTCTCTCTCCATTCTCTTCTCGGCGTTCTCTCTTCCAGTCGACAATCAGCCATCGAAGCTACTTCGATCTCCTCGGCTCCTTTCTGGTTTTCTCCTAGGGTAAGCATCTTTTAAATGCTAACAAGTTTAGACAAGTTTAAAGTGAGTTTTGGTTGGAGTGAAGGATTGTGATACTTTGGTAAAACTCACTGTTTTTGGATGAAAACACACAGATTTGTTTTCTAAGGGTTTGAATGAGTTTGGAACAAATTCTTCTAACTTATTTGTTAGCATTTGCAGCTTGTTTATTTTCTGAACGTGCATGTACAGGTTCGAGCATTTCTGAGATGTTCAGGACTATCAACTCTGCAGCAACAGGTAAGTTCATATCCATAGGCTGGCCCTTAAGGCCCTACATCTCGGAGGTACTAGGTTTTACATTCTGTTGGCTGGTTTCGGGTAGAAGGGTTAGAGTTAAGTTCTGTGGTTTCTGTTCAGGTTTATGTTGTTTTATCTTCTTGTTCTCTGCTGTATCAACTGTAAGCACTGTAAATGTCCATGCATACACGATTTTCTGAAAGTTCATGCAAAACTGTTTTCTGTACACGGTTTTGAAGTTAAGCAAGATAAAATCTGACTGAAATGTACCGGTTAAGTGTGGGACGGGGACTGGCCCCTAGATCTGTTTCTGTTATGTTATGTATTACTGTTTGTGCCTGATAGTGCACCCACTGTTCGCCAGTTCCCCTATAAGCCCCACTTATACCCCTCTGTCACTGAAACGTAATGTTCTGTACTGTCACTGTATTCTGAAAACCGCATGCATAGCATTTTACATCACTGCATATATATATATATATATATATATATATGTTTTTACTGAGCTTTAGACTCATAGATGAACTCTCTGATGTAGGTACTGAACCCGAAAATGAGGACTTCGTGCCTCAGTCTGACGAATAGGTGGCTGGTGGATCGAACTCATGGGGGTGTGGTTGCTGCAGCCAAACAAGTTCTGACCCGAGGTATAAGTTTTCTGTAATGTCTATATCTGTAAAGTCTTCTGGAAGTTCTGGTTGTGTTGTAAAAATTCTGTAAAAACTCTTCTTTTGGTAGATTCTGCAATTGCATGTTAGGTTCTGTACTGATTCAGAGGTTTTACTTTTAGAACAATGTACAAGTTCTGATGTCTCAGCTTCAGAAATTACTGTATTTGACAATTGAACTCATGTCCTGAATGTTCTGAAATGTTTTAAAATATTTTCCTGTTTTGAGGTTTGCATGGATGGTCTCGAATTCTAGAGCTATCCATGCAGTCTGTCTTTCTTGAATCTGTCAGTTGAAATCTATCATCTGTAAAGTGTGTTTCTGTGATGACCCAAATGTGCACGTATGGTACGATGGCTGCACGAACTGGAACCCGGATAGCGGTACGTCCGCGCGGGCAAACCGGAAGGTGACAGGTCGTAAAAAGGGGGTCGTCACAATCCCACATCACTTGGGGAAGTATGTGGAAATGAAACATATGTAAAGAGACCCTCCCAACATAGCAAGACGCGTTTTGGAGTACGATTGGCAACGGATCCCATAAGAACTCCGAAGTTAAAAGTGCTTCGGCGAGAGCAATTCCAGGTTGGGTGACCTTCTGGGAAGTTCTCGCCAAACAAAGCCGTGAGGGGAGGATATTGGGCTGCGGCCCAATCCCCAGAGCGGACAATATCTTGCTGGGATAAGGGGTCGTTACAAATGGTATCAGAGCCTGTACCCAACCGGACATGTGGCCAACGAGGACGTTGGGCCCCCGAGAGGGGGTGATTGTGATGACCCGAATATGCACGTATGGTACGATGGCTGCACGAACCGGAACCCGAATGGCGGTACGTTCGCGCGGGCGAACCGGAAGGTGACAGGTCGTAAAAAGGGGGTCGTCACAATCCCACATCGCTTGGGGAAGTATGTGGAAATGAAACATATGTAAAGAGACCCTCCCAACATAGCAAGACGCGTTTTGGAGCACGATTGGCAACGGATCCCATAAGAACTCTGAAATTAAAAGTGCTTCGGCGAGAGCAATTCCAGGTTGGGTGACCTTCTGGGAAGTTCTCGCCAAACAAAGCCGTGAGGGGACGATATTGGGCTGCGGCCCAATCCCCAGAGCGGACAATATCTTGCTAGGATAAGGGGTCGTTACAGTTTCAAAAATCTTGTTTTGAATCGGGTTTTGAAGGTTCGAAACCCTTATGCCTTCTGTTTTTATGCTCCCTGCCCATATGTTTTTCTGTTAAAAGTTGTCAAACTCTGCCCCTTTTAGACTATATCATCCGATCACGTCCACTGCTGTTTAAGTGTATATCTACCGGTGACGTCATCCACCTCCACCGCCCAGTTCAATTATCTCATCCAATGACGTCTTCATCTCATCCGGTGTTGTCTGTTGCCTGTATCTTCCGGCTGACGTCATCCATCTTCCGGCTGACGTCATCACCTTATTCGGTGTTGTCTGTTGTCTGTATCTTCCGGCTGACGTCATCACCTCATCCGATCTCATCTGCTGTCTGTATCTTCTGGTTGACGTCATCCATCTTCCGGCTGACGTCATCACCTCATCCGATCTCATCTGCTGTATGTATCCTCCGCCTGACGTCACCGATCTTCCGGCTGACGTCACCACCTCTTCCGCTGAATACTGTTCGTCTTTTGTCGTATCTGAATCCACCGATAGCTTTAATCTTGCGCCTGACGTCATCCTTACTTCTGTCTTTGCAAATGTATCTTCTGCCTGACGTCAGCTCACATCTTCCGCCCAACAGTATTTTATTATTTTTTTAAACTAAGTCTTCCGCCTACGTCTTCCTGTTTTATTCTGTTTCTATGTTTTATCGCCCATTTTCTGTTTTCTATTTTTACCTTTTTTTCTTCTATTATTCATCCTCGATTGTCTATGGTTTCTGTTATACACTGTAGGCTTCCACAGTATGTTTCTTCTCCAGTTTAAGTTTCTCTTTAATATCCCTGTCTTCCTGCTTTCCTTCTGTCACTTTGTTATATTCTGATTCCTAATTATTTTCCGTCTACATTCCTGCATTTCGGTTTTCTTCTGCCATCCTTCATTGAAACCCGTTTTGCTTTCAAACCAGAGAACATCTTCTCTCCCTCTGTGTATAGTTTTGTAAATGTTCAGTCTGTTTTGAAAAAAAAATAGTCACCATTTTCCGTTAAATGTCCGGTGTGACGGCTTGGCTCTCGAACTCCGATCGGGATCCGGTCTCGAGCCGTCACATATAACCTCTCAATGTATACACCCCACGCAGACCGATGTGGTCAAACATCTTTTTTATTCCCAACGACTCCTAATCGGTAAAGTTGATAGTCATACAATGACTAATTGAGCATTTGAGAAAATCTTTCTCAAACTTATCTTTACACTCTTGATTCCGAAATTCTATGGCGCTGGTTTAGCTAACCGATCTACTTACATCAGCATCTATCTGCTAAGATAATAGAAATTCAAAAATAAAATAATATGTATTTCAATAAAATTGAAAATATATACAATCATATAAGAATTAAATTGAAATTATCTTTTGGATAGAAACAACAATTTTTTTTTTTCCGTACAATGTAATAATAATAAAAATCATAAGTTAATTTAAATAAAAATATAACTAATATATATAAATTTATTATAATATTCTTACATCAATACAATAAAAAATACCAAAATAAAGATTATATAATTGATAAAAACGAAATAAAATATAAAAAAATATTTAAAACAAACTTAATTAAATCAATTAACTACAGTATGATAGATAAAACTGTAATAAAAAAATATAGTTCATACCTAGTTAGTGAACGTGTAGAAATATCGCCGGAGAGAGCAAAAATCGTCGCTTATATAGAAAAAAATATTAACAAATACAAAAAATTAAAATGTCAATATTAATTTAAATTTACTAAAATAAATGATTAAATTAAAAAAAAAAACTTCATACCTAGTTGTGAACGCGAAAAAATATCGCTGGAACAAGGGAGAAATTGAGAGAGTATTAAAAGAAAATTAATTGGGTGTGATTTGAAGAAGAAAAGGGGGGGGGGGGGGGGGGGGGTGGTAATAGGGGGACGGAGGCCGACCGGTTCAGTTAAACCGGTCGGGCCTCTACCCTTAAACCGGTGTCGTTTTTCACTTAAAATTGGAGGCCGGCCGGTCCGAGGCCACTCCGAGTGTTCGGACCAAAAAGTTTATATTGCTTATTTTCGAAACTTCGAAATTTAGACAGATGAATAGTAAACTTTAAGGTTTTTTTCAAAAAAAAAAAAAAACTAAATTTCAGGGTTTAATATTAAAAAAAAAAAACCCTAATATTTATTGTGTTATTTTATTAATTATAATCTGTGAAAGACTCGTTAAGAGAAAGGGAAAGAATCTCCATTGCTGGCCAAGTTGAACTGGTTGACCCCTTCTCCACCACCACCACCACCGGGTACCCTCGTTTCTTTTTCTAATTTTTATTGCATCCCATCTCCACCACGCCACTCTTCTCGATCATTGATTTTGGAAGAAACAAAATGGAATTCACAGCTGAAAAGTGGTCATTTCTGGATAACAGAGCCCCTCCACTGCACTAATATGCTTTGCTTTTTTAAAATTATGGAAACCCAACTGTTAGTAAAAAGGGAATTAATATAAAAAGTAATACAATTAGCATGCTAGGAATCATCAGGAAAGCTTGCATGCGAAAGATCTTTTAGCCATTCAAATGTTCGATGATGTGACGGTGCTTGCTTTTTTTGCGTCATCTGTTTTTGCTTCTTCTTCTTCGTTTCATGCATCACCTTTTCTCTAATGGCATGCGCTGCACTTTTGCAATCATTGCTTCTCCTGTTCAAACTGTTGCTGTTCTTCACCGGAAGCTTCGGAGGAACTGTTTCTACTGAAAATTTACAACTAACGCCACCCAAAAGTCCAATTCTTTTGTCCACCTTCAGCTTGCTACTGGAGTTCCCGTTTCCGCCATTGTTGTTGGCTATTGAAGCTCGGTTTTGGCTGCTTATTCGATTATTGAGGTGTCGAAGTTCTAATTCTGGCGTTCGAACCAAACCCAGACGGAAAAGGCCCCAAGTGGAAGTTTTTTGTGTTCGACCATTAAAGCTCCCTTGACGAGAAGTGGAAGCTCTTATCTGTGGTTTGGGGCTTGGATGAGAATGGAAAACATTTTGCACGCCTCGTGACCTTAATTTTATCGTCGAGCTACTGCTACCCAGTGAAGAACCACCGTGGTCGTCTGTAGAGTCCGATCTCGACGCATTCCGGCTAAGATCACGGAGGGACGAACTGTTCTCCGAACTTACAGACAGACGAAACGGGAGAAATTGTCCTCGATAAAACAGCTCGTCGGCGGCAGACATTTGGGGAAGAAGTCCTGATGCCAAACCGGCACAAGAACAGAAATCAAATTCATCTTCTGTTTGGATTGATCTATCTGGTTTTTCTTCTGAATCTTCCTCGTTCAATTTGACGGCAAGATCTAGCAGAAGTGCTTCTTCTTCTTGATCATATCTGTCTTCATCCCCTCCACTTCTTGCCATCCCTGTGATGAAAAAAGATCAAGAGAGAGAGAGAGTAGCAAGAACAAATATAGAAAAGTAGCTCAATTGCACCATTCTTAAGATACAGTGCATATATATATAATATTATATTGTGGAGGTTGTAAGATTGGGATGTTTCGTAGAAAATGAAGAATCCAGAAGCTGTGGAGAAGCCATTTTTGAAGGCATTTTGAGCTGTTTGGAAAAAGAGAAATACAAAGTCTTTCCCATCAGAGAAGTTACCTGACCACGTGATTAAAGTTCGAGAGTCAACCTTGCCAAGGTGGTGAAATGAGTCCCTCAATCTGTCTTGTCTCTGTCCTTCTCTATTTAAAGTCAGATTTTTAAAGTGGAGTGGTTAGGGTAAAAACTATTAGGAAAATTACCGCTTTATACCTTATAGTATAAGTTTTTTTTTTTTTTTTTAATTTTAAACCTTAAACTATCAATTCTAATAGTCTAAATATTAAAGTGTAGAAAACAAAATAAATCCAACCCTGACGTGCATCCTTTCACCGTCAGTCCTCGAATATTTGCTGTAGAACGGACGCACTCTTAAAAACGAAGTTCGTCCGTTGCTGATAACGGATGGACCCTTTCAAAACACAGCCCGTCCGTTTATATTTTTTTCTGCAGACGGTGCGCACTCTCGAAAAACACCGTCCGTCCATTCTTCTCTGGCGACGTGGCACTTGGATACGTACCATCGGACGCACTCTTGGGGGGTGTTCACCCTTCATTCTACACCGTCCGTCTGTTCTGTTTTACGTGCATTAATAAACGGACACACGATGGATCAACAAGATAGCAAACAAACGGACTCTCTCTTGGAGAGTCTGTCTGTTGTCTTCAGCGGACGCACTCTTATATAGAGAGTGCGTCCGTTGTTTAAAATTAGGGAGAGAGCGGAGGTCACCACCTTCGTCGAGTGCATCTGATCTCGCGATTATATCAGAACAGAGAGCTTCCCGAAGCTCATTCGCGCTCTCTCCTCTCTATTAACGATGATTTCCTCTTGACACTCGCGATTTGTTTTGCAGAAAATTCGCCGAAAGTTGCTCCAGGTTGACCCGATTTGTTTGGTTCGATTGTTCGATTTGTTTGGTTGCTCAAGGTTATTACTTTTTTTATTCTGAATTGTTTGGTTTGATTTTTACCCAAAAAATTTGTGAAATCTGACCTGATTTGTTTGGTTCGATTGTTTGGTTCCATTGTTCAATTTGTTCGATTTGTTTGGTTCGATTGTTTGATTTGTTCATTTTGTTTGATTCGATTTGTTTGGTTCGATTTGTTTGGTTCGATTGTTTGGTACTGACTGCTACAGTTTGGATGATTCTTGTTCCTTTTTGGCGTCTTTTAAAGATCTTTGAGAATTAGTATTTAAATTGGCTAATCGGTTGTCTTTTTTATTTGCAGGAGTTATTCAATTCGACATATAATTACCAAAAATGATAAGGAAATGGCTGAGAGATTAGTTGTTAGGTGAAATAGTGGACCTCTGGAACGTCGGGCACCTTCAACATCTTCACAAGCCAGACCATCAAACCGGCCAGTGAGGCCGGCACGGTCGAACCAGCCGGAGTTTTGGTCCACTAAATTTCGTAGCTCGGCTTGTGAAGAGCAATTCCAGCTGGATTCGTTGCACCAATTAGTTATGATTTCGAAGACCATGGATTTTACAGGCTTGGGAGTCCTTAGAAATACAAGAGATGTTTGACAGAATCGGCCTCCAAGGGGTGTACAGTGTGAGGGGCGATAGTTGTGAACGAATTGTTCGCCTATTCTATGCGAACATGAGCTTTTCCAGGAGGTCGGGAGTTATCAAGACGTACATATTGGGTGGGAAGATACTCGTTACCTCGGAGACGGTCAATGAGTTGATCGGGTTTGCTGGAGAAGGGGCAGATAGATACTACCACGCCTCCGGGAACTGTCCTTTTATCAGAACAACTGAAGGAACAGAGTTCTTAAGGCAAATTAATCAGAACTTTGACATTGTGAGGTCCCCTAAGCCAAGAGCTAGATAATTGAACTTAAAAGCTCGCGTGATCCACAACATGGTGTCACACACGATTCTACCACGACACGGACATAGAGATCTAGTTAACTTCATTGATCTCTATGTGTAACACCCGGTTTTGTTTAAACCAGTTTACTTTATCAAATTTTAGTGGATGTTTTATGGATGAAATTGGGGAGCTAGTGATTAGGTTAATAAATGTGAGTGTAAGTGCATGATGGTAATTTGAGATGTTATTTTGGATAGCGTATTTAATGGAAGGTTTAATGAGGTTTAGCCGCCACTGTTTTCTCATTTTTCCTTTCTCGATATACAGCTCAAGCTCAGCAGAGCTCCAGGCGATTTTTGCTCTCCGATCTTCAACCCTCAACTAGGTAAGTTCTCCCCTTGTTTTCTTGAGATTTTTGTGGCTAGATAGCAGAGAGAGTACAATGTGTGTATTTTTGATAATGCTGTGAGTGAGTTGAGTTCGAGTTTAGTGTTGAGCCAAGAATATACGATGACCAGAACTTCCAAACTAGCTCCTTAGGTTTCTGAATGATATGGAATAAGGTTAGTGATGATCTAATCGGTATTCTGCTTATGACATTAGGTGAGCAGGGCTTCCAGAGTAGTTGAAACCGAGCGATTTCCAGGAGACCAGGTAAGTGAAGTATTGTGTGTGCCTTCGGGCTTACATTACAAAACAGTAGGTTTATGTATGTTTGAGTGTTTTCTTTTTGTCATGCATCATGTTTTTGAAGAATTACAAAAATGAATTTACATGAAATGTTATGGCAAGGTATGAATAGATTGAAACAGATCAGCTGTTAAGGGAACTAATCCGCCCCTTAATTGAGAAGAGGATGTATGACTTTGGGAGAACTGATCCCACTCCCAATGGAATTGAGGGATCAGATCAGCTGTTAAGGGAACTAATCTGCCCCTTAATTGAAAAGAGGATGTATGACTTTGAGAGAACTGATCCACCTCCCAATGGAATCGAGGGATCATTTCAGTGAATGAACGAAATTGCAACTGAGTTGTGAAAGTAGAAACTGCATGATTAGAATTTATGTTTCAGTATTCCATTTCATTATTGCTTTACTTGCTTAGCATTAGGCTAATAGATGAGTTTTGTGATGTAGGTGTTGAGGTAACCACTAGAGAGTTCTCTGAATTTACTGAGGAATAGGCGATGTTGTTGAAGCACATTCTTGCCACGGTATGGTATTCTGATGAGGCGGTTTAACACTTGTCTGTAAGTGAAGTTTCAGTAGTTAAGTATTTTATTGGTGAACGCTGAGAATTTAACGACAGTAATTATTTAATGTTTACGTGATTTAAATGTAGTTAGAATTTAATATTTCCAAAGTTGTGTCGAGGATACAGACGTTGTTCTTTTGTTAATGGCTATTTGTTGAATGTCAGATGTTATTTGGGGTCAGGTTGTTTTGAATGCTTTGAGTAAAGTTTGTAAATTCCACCAATGGTGAATGAAGTTCACCGGTGGATGTTTTGTGTTTTTGTCTACCGATGGATGTGAGATAAAGTCGTTCGGATGAAGGAAAATCATCCGGCTGACGTCACTGGTGGATGTGTGATAAAGTCGATCGGATGACGGAAATCATCCGGCTGACGTCACCGGTGGATGTGAGATAAAGTCAATCGGATGAAGGAAATCATCCGGCTGACGTCACCGGTGGATGCGAGATTTAGTCGATCGGATGAAGGAAATCATCCGGCTGACGTCTGAAGGACCGGAATTGTCTAAGAGGGGGGTGAATTAGACTTTTAAAAAAAAATTAATCTAATAATCAATTAGTGTTACTCTCTTAATTAGTTTAATAGCAAATAAGGTAATATAAAAAATAAAGAGAGAGTAAGAGAGATTCAACACCAGTACTTTTTACGTGGTTCGGCCAAACTGCCTACGTCCACGCTCCAAGGCTCACCCTTTGAAGATCCTTACCCTTCTCCTCACGAGAAATAACAGATCGGGATTCCGGGCTCCGATCAACTGCCTTTACAGATTTGGATTGAACTTCACGGGCGTCAATCCACTGCCGTTACAAGTTTGAGTTTGTAAAATATTAAGCTCAGACTACAATCTCACAAAAATGAATCTCAAGTTAGGATTGAGAGATGTAGAGAAGAATACAGAGTGTGAAAATAACTTTCGCAGTTAGGGCTCAGAATTCAAATTGGCAAAAGTTAGTCTTCGAGACTTTTCTTCTGCTTATGTACTCTGTATAAAAATGCTTCAGAGAATTGAATGCTTCTTTCTTCAAATGTTAAAATGTTACCGTTGGGAAGCATCCGTACTGAAGCAGCTATCCGTTGCTTCTGAAAATGTTGTTCGTCGTCGCCATTAAAGGTCTGGAGTTAATGCTGAAAACGACGTCACTGTAGCTTCGCGGCTAACTTTGAATTCTGGCGGAAGTTCACCGGCAGATGCAACTTATGAGCAGAGACACGTCATCGGTGGATGCAGCTTGAAATGCCATCGGCAGATGTATCCTAAAAATCCATCGGCAGGTGGATCCTTGAATTCCATCGGCAGAAGCATCTTAAACTTTTATCGGCAGAAGCACCTTTAAACTCCATCGGCAGGAGCTGCTTCAAACATCATCGGCAGATGTGTCTTCAACTATCATCGGCAGATGTGTTTTCAAATATCATCGGCAGATGTGGCTTCAAACACCATCGGCAGATGAAACAGATAAGCGCTTGACACGTCATCGGCAGATGTCTTCATGACGCTATTGGCAGATGACTTCAAAACGCTATCGGCAGAAGAAACATATAAGCACTGACCACGTCATCGGTAGATGCTCGCTTAGAGCTTCACGGGCAGATGAGACTTGTAAATGTTATCGGCATATGCATCTCAACATGTCATGAACCGGCATCGGCACGAGTAGCTTCAGCAGCTATCGGCAAATGCACCTTGACATGACATCGGCAGATGTCTTCAAAAACGCTATCGGCAGATGCATCATTTCTTTGTCGTGTAACGATCGGTATATGCAAGCCTGTTTTGCTATTCAATTCTGTATACTCAAACCGATTTATTAGACAACTAAAATACCCTTTTCAAGGGTATTTCCAAATAAACTCATATTCATTATTCTCTTTAAATACACATAATCAAATTGTACAGTAATTATACAAATACATAATCAAAAACAAATTATGACTTAAACAATCTATAAGTCAACAATCTCCCCCTTTTTGATTATGACAATATAAATTTGATTAACTTTGATACTCCCCCATAATTCTAGCCCCTCCCCCATAGTATATGCATTTTATTCAATTAACCATTCAGAGCAATTCCAAAATCACAGAGTATATCCAAAGAATGATATATCCATAGAATATTATCTAGTCAGACTCAATCAAATATAGTATTCTCCCCCATTGTCATTATAAAAAAAAATGCATTCAACATCAGAGTATGTTTAGAGAAAAAAAATAGTTATTAAAAAGAAACAACTAAAAAAAATGTATATAACTAAAAATCACTATTTGAAGAGATCTAAATGACGATTCCAAAAGGCTCTCTGAACATAGGAGGGCACGTCACAGTGGGGATTGAAAAATGCATCCACCATAGTTTGAAGAAAGGCAAGATCTCGTGGGAGAGGTGATTGATAGACCACCATTGCCAAACAAGGAGCAGGAGGTGGAGAAGGCTCTCGGGACACCTCCACGTCCAAGTAAGGAGGAGACTCGACAGAAGGACCAGAACACACATCCATACATGGTGGAGGAGAAGCTTCCAATGGACAGGCGGGAGGAGAGGAAGATGCAGGAGCAGAGGAAGATGTAGGAAGTGTGAACTTGAGCTCAGCCTCATGAATATCTAGGGACATGAGGCGCACATCTTCAATAACAGCAGGCCTGGAGAGGGGAAGAAACAAATCTTCATAGCAAGCCTCGGGAACATTGAGACCAGAACTTGATGGTTCGGGTTCAGGGTCAGGTTCAGGTGTCAAAGCGGCAATGGAAGATTGGAGTTTCTCAAGTTCCCTGACAACCATTCGCCTATCACCATCAACTTTCGTAGACAGCAGGCCAAGACCTGTATCCAAAGCAATGCCCATGTCCTGATGATTCTTATCAATTTTACTTTGGAGGGTACTGAGGGCAGTGCCAAGGTTGGTAATAGAGGCTTGCATCTCATTATACTGAGCCTCAGTGAAGGAAAATCTCCTGTGATATGTCAGGGGAGTTGCAGGAGTATTGGAGAGAAGGGGTTGGACTTGCAGAGCGATTGGAGCAGATTGAACTGGTGATGGAGGGAGCACCTCTTGCTGATCGGGAGATGGAGGAGCTGAAGGTGCATGGATTGGAGATGGAGGAGCTGAAGGTGGAGGTGAAAGAGGATGTTCAGGAATAGGTAGAGACACAGATGAGGGGGCAGAGGTGGCCTCTGAAATAGGTGCTATGGAGGAAGGAGCAATCATGCGCCTACGCACTAGAGGAGAAGGTGGGGGGCTTGAATCCTGAGATTGAGAAATAACACGGTCTGGACTTACTGTTTTTGAAGGGAAGTGTAGGTGGAGATGGTAGAGCTGGAGGACCATGGGTGAGTATTGAAGAAATTGCTCGCATCACCGGAGAGATGGAAGGAAAAACAGGCTGAGAAGGTAGTATGAGAGAAGGTGGAGGTGAAAGAGGTTCAGGAATAGGTAGAGACACAGATGAGGGGGCAGAGGTGGCCTCTGAAATAGGTGCTATGGAGGAAGGAGCAATCATGCGCCTACGCACTAGAGGAGAAGGTGGGGGGCTTGAATCCTGAGATTGAGAAATAACACGGTCTGGACTTACTGTTTCATCTCCCCCTTCAGCAGTTGATTCATCTGGCAGGATAAGTTTCTTTTTACCACGCCTGACAGGTGCTGCCAAAGGAACCTTTTTCTTAGCCTTATCCACAGCAGGTTTTCCTTTTACGATTTGTTTGAATCCCATCCTATTGAGAGTGGAATAGGAATAGAAATTGGAGGGCATAAGTCTCACAGGCTCCTCCTCCTCAGGAAGGACAACCTCAAGACGAGCAAATAACCGCATGAGAAGCAGATTATACGGTAGAGATGTAGCCCTGGAGGATACAGCTAGAATCATCCTTCGAACAACTATATAGCCAATGTTGAAGGGTGTCTTGAAATAGATTGCAAACAGAACAAACAGTTCCATTGCGCTCACCTCGTCATAATGTCCACCCTTGGGAACAATATTGAAATCAATCATATGACGAAAAACTCTGGCTCTAGGGGTCAGATGTTTGCCCTTTAACTGATCAGGGGATGAATTGGGGTCCACAGCAATTTCCCTTAGAAACTGTAGTCCTTCAGGCGTTTCAAAGAAAGGTAGCTCAGGGCCTGTCACATACTTGTAAGGGCAGTTATCCAAATGAGGAGCTCCCAGAAGGGCATTTATGGACTTAGGAGTAATTTCTATATGAGTGTTGTATACGTAGCTCTTAATGGAAGGGTAATCAAAGGTAAAGCTAAGGTTTGCATAAAACATCCTAATCGCTTCCGGGTAGTAGAATGATTTGGTCTCAAAGAGACCTATTAACCCGAGATCCGTCAAGGGTTCAATAAAGTCCATTCCGGCTAACTCTTCAAAAGAAATACCCTTACTAGAAATTAACGATTTGAATCGATAGTCATTGTGGTACTTTACCTCAGCAGCTTGAGTAAGAAAGTAGAAGGTTGGCCACTCCGTTCCACGAGGAATCTCTCGGGAAGGACAATCAGAAACTTTGGCCTTCTTCTTGGTCGATTTGGAAACGGCGCGAGATGATTGACCTTGAAATTCCATTTCTAGAAGAGGATTCAACAGAGAAGATTTGGTAGGGCAGGGGTTTACAGAAAGAGCGCGAAAAGTAAAGTGTCTGGGCGAAGAAGAATGAATTTAAAAGAAAAAGCTCATCGCCAGACGAAGAAGACATACGTGTCAGCAGATTGGGGAATACATCTTCCGATGGATTACACGTGTCGGCAGATTGAGCAGTACAGCTTCCGATGGGATAGAAAACACTGCATCTGCCGATAGAGATGTAACTACCGATGACTAGAGAAAAATCAGCATCTGCCGATGCTTCACAACACAGAAACACTTAATTACATAGGATCTAATAACAGAGGAATACCCTTAGTTTTTCCCAACCCGAATGAGTCCTAGCCTGATTCTAATATTATTGAAGGTCTTCTCATCCAAAGGCTTGGTAAATATGTCTGCAAGTTGATCTGCAGAATTAACAAACTCTAGAGTGATATCTCCTCTTTGAACATGATCTCTAATGAAATGATACCTAACATCAATATGTTTGGTTCTAGAGTGCTGAATAGGATTTTTAGAAATGTTGATGGCACTGGTGTTATCACACCGAATAGGAATCCTATCATAAAACAGATTATAGTCTTCTAATGTTTGTTTCATCTATAACATTTGTGCACAACAACTGCCTGCAGCAATATATTCACTTTCTGCAGTTGAGAGTGCAACAGAATTCTGTTTCTTAGAATACCAAGACACTAGAGATTCACCAAGAAATTGACATGTTCCTGTGGTGCTTTTCCTATCAACTAGACTACCAGCATAGTCAGAATCTGAATATCCTATCAGATCAAAGGAAGTTCCCTTAGGATACCATAAACCTAAGTCATAAGTTCCACTCAAATATTTGAAAATCCTTTTTTACTGCAGATAAATGAGATTCCTTATGGGCAGCCTGAAACCTAGCACATAGGCACACACTAAAGAGTATATCTGGCCTACTTGCAGTCAGATATAACGGTGAATCAATCATACCACGATATTTCTTGATATCCACACTTATACCATTTTCATCCTTGTCCAATTTAGTAGTGGTACTCATGGGAGTTCTAGAGGATTTGACAGATTCTAAACCAAACTTCTTAAGGAGTTCCTTAATATACTTTTCTTGACAGAAGAAAATTCCATTAGGAGATTGACTAATCTGGAATCCTAAGAAAAACTTTAACTCACCCATCATACTCATTTCAAACTCACTTTGCATGAGGGAGGAAAACTCATTGCACAAACTGACATTTGTAGATCCAAAAATAATGTCATCGACATATATTTGAACTAACAAGATGTCTGCATCCTTTTGCATGGTAAATAGAGTTGAATCAGAATTACCCTTTTTAAAATTTCTTTCCTCAAGGAAATTCTTCAACCTATCATACCAAGCCCTAGGAGCCTGCTTAAGACCATAGAGAGCTTTCCTAAGTTTAAATACATGATCAGGTTTATCAAAGGATTCAAATCCTAAGGGCTGCTCTACATAAACTTCTTCCAAGATATATCCATTTAAAAAGGCACTCTTTACATCCATTTGAAAGAGTGTGAAGTTCATGTAGCAGGCAAAAGCTAAAAGCATTCTAATAGATTCCAAACGAGCTACAGGGGCAAAAGATTCTTCAAAATCAATACCCTCTTCCTGAGAGTATCCCTTAGCAACTAGTCTAGCCTTATTTCTGACAACAATCCCATTCTCATCCAATTTATTCTTAAAGACCCACTTAGTTCCAATAATGGGATAATCCTTTGGCCGTGGAACAAGTTCCCATACTTTGCTCCTTTCAAATTGATTTAGCTCCTCTTGCATAGCTAAAATCCAATTTTCATCATTCTCGGCCTCCTCAAATTTCTTAGGCTCTATTTGAGAGATAAATGCCACATTGGCACAGAGATTTCTAAGAGAGGCTCTAGTCTTAACCCCTAAAGAAGGATCACCTAAGACTTCATCTAATGGATGGTCTTTGATGAATTTCCAATCTCCAGGAAGAGCAGGATTTTCATCCTTGACAGAAACTATATCATGAGGAATAGGAGAAGGTTCTAAAGATTTTTCTACTTGAATGGGATCTGTAGGCTTTTCTAAGGAAAGGGAATCCTGTTGTTTTTCCAAGGGATCATCCTCATCCACATTGATTAATGGGTGAGGAGTCTCATCAAAATTGACATGAACAGATTCCTCT
This sequence comes from Begonia masoniana, assembly GCA_022432975.1. Classification (NCBI taxonomy): domain Eukaryota; kingdom Viridiplantae; phylum Streptophyta; class Magnoliopsida; order Cucurbitales; family Begoniaceae; genus Begonia; species Begonia masoniana. The sequence goes on along the minus strand of CM039507.1, from coordinate 8,794,794 downwards.
ACAACAAGAGTTCTCCTATTGAAAACTCTGTATGTTTTACTGGTCAACGAATATCCTAGAAAAATTCCAAGATCGGATTTGGAATCGAATTTTCCTAAGTTTAAATACATGATCAGGTTTATCAAAGGATTCAAATCCTAAGGGCTGCTCTACATAAACTTCTTCCAAGATATATCCATTTAAAAAGGCACTCTTTACATCCATTTGAAAGAGTGTGAAGTTCATGTAGCAGGCAAAAGCTAAAGCATTCTAATAGATTCCAAACGAGCTACAGGGGCAAAAGATTCTTCAAAATCAATACCCTCTTCCTGAGAGTATCCCTTAGCAACTAGTCTAGCCTTATTTCTGACAACAATCCCATTCTCATCCAATTTATTCTTAAAGACCCACTTAGTTCCAATAATGGGATAATCCTTTGGCCGTGGAACAAGTTCCCATACTTTGCTCCTTTCAAATTGATTTAGCTCCTCTTGCATAGCTAAAATCCAATTTTCATCATTCTCGGCCTCCTCAAATTTCTTAGGCTCTATTTGAGAGATAAATGCCACATTGGCACAGAGATTTCTAAGAGAGGCTCTAGTCTTAACCCCTAAAGAAGGATCACCTAAGACTTCATCTAATGGATGGTCTTTGATGAATTTCCAATCTCCAGGAAGAGCAGGATTTTCATCCTTGACAGAAACTATATCATGAGGAATAGGAGAAGGTTCTAAAGATTTTTCTACTTGAATGGGATCTGTAGGCTTTTCTAAGGAAAGGGAATCCTGTTGTTTTTCCAAGGGATCATCCTCATCCACATTGATTAATGGGTGAGGAGTCTCATCAAAATTGACATGAACAGATTCCTCTACAACAAGAGTTCTCCTATTGAAAACTCTGTATGTTTTACTGGTCAACGAATATCCTAGAAAAATTCCAAGATCGGATTTGGAATCGAATTTTCCTAAGTTATCCTTAGTATTAAGAATGAAACATTTGCAACCGAAAGCTCTAAAATACTTAATAGTAGGAGTCTTGCCATTCCAAAGTTCATAGGGAGTTTTCTCTAGAATAGTTCTTATGGAGACCCGATTAAGCACATAACAGGCTGTTGCTACAGCTTCAGCCCAGAAATACTTTGGAAGGGTGTTTTCATTAAGCATAGTCCTAGCAAGCTCTTGAAGGGACCTATTCTTCCTCTCAACAACACCATTTTGCTGAGGAGTCCTAGGAGAAGAGAAATTGTGCTCAATTCCATATTTGAGACACAAGAGTTCAAATTTCTCATTTTCAAACTCTCCACCATGATCACTACGAATAGCAACAATGGTGAGCTCCTTTTCATTTTGTACTCTTTTCCTAAAGCTAGAGAAAGTATCAAAAGTCTCATCCTTAGACTTCAGAAAATAAACCCAAGTAAATCTAGAGAAATCATCTACAATAACAAAGGCATAGAATTTGCCGCCTAGGCTTGCTATATTGGAAGGATCGAAGAGGTCCATGTGAAGAAGTTGGAGAGGCTTAGAAGTGGAGATTGCATTCTTTGATGCAAAAGAGCTTTTGATCTGCTTGCCCATTTGACAAGCTTCACAGACTTTATCCTTCTCGAAGGATATCTTAGGGATTCCTCTAACTAAATTCTCCTTAGTAATCTTAGCTAAGGTATCCATCCCTACGTGTCCTAATCTTCTATGCCAAGACCAACAGTCATTAAGAGAATTAACAACAAAACACTTCTCATCAACATGCTCAAAAACATTCAGATCAACAATATAGACATTTTCTTTTCTAAATCCTTTAAACAAAATATGATTAGTTGAAATGTCTTTGATCACACAGACATTTGATTTGAAAGTTACTTTATAGCCCTTGTCACACAACTGACTTATGCTTAGCAGATTATGCTTTAATCCTTCTACAAGTAAAACATTTTCAATAGTAGGATGAGAAGGATTACCTATATTGCCGATGCCAACGATTTTCCCCTTTTGGTTTCCACCAAAAGTGACACTACCTTTCTTCTTGTTGACAACAGCAAACTTGGTTGAGTCTCCCGTCATATGCCTTGAGCAACCACTGTCAAGGTACCACAGATTTGTTCCGGGAGAGCAGTCAACCTGCAAAACAGAAATCAGGTTGTCTTCTTAGGTACCCAAATCTTTTGGGTCCTAGTGTTAGGTCTGGTTCCCTTAGGAACCCATTGGAATTTACTAGTTGATTTCATATAGTTTGCTTTTAGCGGACATACAAAAGATTTATGTCCAGCTTCATTACATGCATGACAGACAAAGGGTTTAACAAAGAAGTTTTTAAAGGCTTTCCTTTTATTAGACTTGTCATACCCTAATCCGGTCTTGTCAAAATTTGCTCTCTAACCTGCTATTACCATCTTAAATAATTTTTCACCCTTAGTGAAGTTCAGAATAATATTATTCAAATCTTCATTTTTGCTTTTAAGATCATCAATCTCTTTGACATGCAAATTAGTTTTCTCAGCATGTATTTCTACCATGTTTGCGTTTTCCTTTTTCAAAGTATTGTATTTAGTTTTTAACATGCCAAACTGTTTAACTAAATCATTGAAAGCATCAATTAGATTATCTTCATCGTCATCAATATCACTGTCACTAATAATACTAGAGGAAGAAGAACTAACCTTGTCCTCGTGTGCCATAAAGCACAGGTTTGCTACTTCCTCATCCTCTGATGAAGAGGTATCTTCTTCACTATCGTCCTAAGTGGCCTTCATTGCCCTTTTCTTGAACTTCTTGGGACCCTTCTTTGCTTGTGGACAATCTGCCTTCATATGTCCAGGCTTTCCACACCCAAAACACGTGATCTCCTTGTCCTTTTGAGACTTTTCACCCTTTGGAAACCTTTTTCCCTGCATCGTCTTTCGTTGCAGGAATTTGCTGAATCTCCTGGTAATGAGGGCAATGTCCTCATCTTCTTCTTCTTCCTCAGATTCATCAGGCTTGCTCGATGAGGCCTTGAGAGCTATGTCCTTTCTCTTGGAGATCTCTTTTTCTTTGAGATCCTCCTTGTCATTGGCCCTCATGGTTATCTCATGAGTCATTAGAGAGCCAATGAGTTCCTCAAGCTTGAGAACCTTGAGATCCCGTGCCTCTTGTATTGCCGTCACCTTTGGTTGCCAAGCTCTTGGTAAACATCTCAAGATTTTACTAATTAACTCTTCACCTGAATACATCTTACCAAGTACTTTTAACCCATTAGTAATGTTAGTGAAACGAGTAAACATTGAAGAAATAGACTCATCCTTTTCCATGGTAAACAATTCATATTCGTGAACTAACATGCTCAATTTACTCTCCTTTACTTGGTTAGTTCCCTCATGTGTGACTTCTAATAAGTGCCAAATTTCTTGAGCACTTTCACACCCTTGCACTCTATTGAATTCATCTCTATTTAGAGCACAGTACAAGGTGTTTACAGCCTTAGCATTAAGGCTCATATTTCTCTTATCGGACTCTGTTAACTCAGAAGAGTCCTTAAGGATACTTTTCCCATCAACAGTTTTCATGGCCTTAAAAGAACCATTCTCTATAATACACCACGTTTCATAGTCTATGGCTTGAATGAATATTTTCATTCTAGCCTTCCAATAGACATAATCACTACCATCAAAGAATGGAGGTCTATTGGTTGCTTGACCTTCTATTTGTGATGTGTTAGTGTTGAATGCCATTGTAATAGCAGAATATAACGCAGAGCGTTTAACTACAGCTTAGACAAAGATAACCTCGCTCTGATACCAATTGAAGGACCGGAATTGCCTAAGAGGGGGGTGAATTAGACTTTTAAAAAAAAATTAATCTAATAATCAATTAGTGTTACTCTCTTAATTAGTTTAATAGCAAATAAGGTAATATCAAAAATAAAGAGAGAGTAAGAGAGATTCAACACCAGTACTTTTTACGTGGTTCGGCTAAACTGCCTACGTCCACGCTCCAAGGCTCACCCCTTGAAGATCCTTACCCTTCTCCTCACGAGAAATAACAGATCGGGATTCCGGGCTCCGATCAACTGCCTTTACAGATTTGGATTGAACTTCACGGGCGTCAATCCACTGCCGTTACAAGTTTGAGTTTGTAAAATATTAAGCTCAGACTACAATCTCACAAAAATGAATCTCAAGTTAGGATTGAGAGATGTAGAGAAGAATACAGAGTGTGAAAATAACTTTCGCAGTTAGGGCTCAGAATTCAAATTGGCAAAAGTTAGTCTTCGAGAGTTTTCTTCTGCTTATGTACTCTGTATAAAAATGCTTCAGAGAATTGAATGCTTCTTTCTTCAAATGTTAAAATGTTACCGTTGGGAAGCATCCGTACTGAAGCAGCTATCTGTTGCTTCTAAAAATGTTGTTCGTCGTCGCCATTAAAGGTCTGGAGTTAATGCTGAAAACGACGTCACTGTAGCTTCGCGGCTAACTTTGAATTCTGGCGGAAGTTCACCGGCAGATGCAACTTATGAGCAGAGACACGTCATCGGTGGATGCAGCTTGAAATGCCATCGGCAGATGTATCCTAAAAATCCATCGGCAGGTGTATCCTTGAATTCCATCGGCAGAAGCATCTTAAACTTTTATCGGCTGAAGCACCTTTAAACTCCATCGGCAGGAGCTGCTTCAAACATCATCGGCAGATGTGTCTTCAACTATCATCGGCAGATGTGTTTTCAAATATCATCGGCAGATGTGGCTTCAAACACCATCGGCAGATGAAACAGATAAGCGCTTGACACGTCATCGGCAGATGTCTTCATGACGCTATTGGCAGATGACTTCAAAACGCTATCGGCAGAAGAAACATATAAGCACTGACCACGTCATCGGTAGATGCTCGCTTAGAGCTTCATGGGCAGATGATACTTGTAAATGTTATCGGCATATGCATCTCAACATGTCATGAACCGGCATCGGCACGAGTAGCTTCAGCAGCTATCGGCAAATGCACCTTGACATGACATCGGCAGATGTCTTCAAAAACGCTATCGGCAGATGCATCATTTCTTTGTCATGTAACGATCGGTATATGCAAGCCTGTTTTGCTATTCAATTCTGTATACTCAAACCGATTTATTAGACAACTAAAATACCCTTTTTCAAGGGTATTTCCAAATAAACTCATATTCATTATTCTCTTTAAATACACATAATCAAATTGTACAGTAATTATACAAATACATAATCAAAAACAAATTATGACTTAAACAATCTATAAGTCAACAACGTCATCGGTTGATGTAGGAAGACTTTTGTCGTCTTATGACCGGTGGTTGCGAGCAATGGGTTTTGTCACTTAGTGACCGGGCGATGTATTCAGTTTTGTTTTGTCTTGTGAAGGAAAAATGGACTTTGTCGTTTAGTCACCGGTGGATGTCGTTTGTTAAATCCACCGGATGACGTAACCAAAGTTTTTGTCATTTTGTCACCGGAAGAAGCCTTCTGTTTTCTGTTTCAGTCTCTTCCATTGACTTTGCTCAGCGGCAGCTATGATAGGCTACGGGCCTGCAAATGGGGTTAGAAATGGCATGCGGAAGACTCAAAATAACAACAACGATCGGTGCTCTAAGAACACCCCAAAACAGACTCAAAATGCTGAAAATAGAGACGAACAGAGGAGATGAGACGGAGGGCGTGAGGCACATACCGAGAAGTGGGTATTGCTCAGAACGGTGCGGAAATGATGGAGGAGCGAATTGAAGACCCGAAACCGACCCAGAAACAACTCGTAATTTTCGGGTGACAGAAATCCGTCGTTGCCAGCGAAGGATTCTCGGCGGAGGGCACTATGGCGTTCGCCCCTTTTCTTCATTGCTTCCATTGCTTGGAAGAGGAAGAGAGGGACTAAGAACACCCCCTAGCAACCACAAGCTCGGGGTGCAATCGGGAGCTTCATCCAGGCGCTACGCGCCGATGAAGCACCGAGAGAAAAACTCTCTCTTTCGCTCGCGGAGAGCGCTCCGAACGGGAAGGAAAAATCCTTTGCAATTTCCAAAAATATGTATCAATGGCTAACCTGATTACAGAGGTGGAGAGAAGATTAAATACAAGAGGAAGAATTCGGGAAAGAAGAAGGAGAGAAGAGAAGCTCTGGAAATCGTCGGGCAACGGTTCGATTTGTAGCCGTTGGAGCTTCTGCAGAAAGCTGGCAACCTGTTCGCTGGGCAGTGTTTCTCCAGGGCCGGTTCACTCCTTGCAGCTTGGTTTAGCCTTGGTTCATTCCGGTTCAAGCTTTAGTTCTCCTTTGTTCAGCCGGTTCAGCCTTGGTTCACCTCGGTTCAACATCCCCTTTTGAAGACTATTACAAACATACATTCAAAAGGCTAAAAGTTTGCCAATTTACAAGTCTTAAACAAAATTAAAGTATTTTAAATTACAAATAAAATAAAACGAAAGCTTGGTTACAAAAGTTGAATTTAAGGAAAACAAATTCCTTCTTCATTCCAAACTTCGAAAAGCCAATTTACCTACATAATTCCACAAATCCATTAGATAGATAAAATAGATATATACTTACCTTGACTTGTGTTTAAACGGTTCGAACTGTAGGCACATTATGGTGAGTCTTTGGAACCCGGGGCATATCATCCCCTCCCGGTTGTTGAGGATTTGACCTCAAATCCAATGATTGGCTCATCGGGGGACATTACAACACTTAGGATAAAATTTCTCTACTAAAATATTTAAGCACAATCCACATTAGGCACAAAGTATAGTTATCCTAAAGTTGAAAAATCATTTCACCATCCACAATGGTCTCAATAATTGCAAAAATTTGAAATGTTCATGTAAACAATTTAAAAGCATATACATGATAATGACATAAGATTCAAGCAAGCATAATTGAACAATTCCATTTTCTAGCTAAGCTATCAAACAAATAGTGAACCACAAATATGAAAATTACCATTTTAAAACAACACTTGGTTCACCTAATTTTAAAAAAATAAGAGTTTAAAATCAAGCTTAGCATAAGTTAAACTTAAATCCAAAACTCAAGAAAACAATTCTCCTTTTAACGATAGAGTGAGGATTTATCACTTCAAAAAACAATTTGATCACAAAATTACTCTTTAGTTCTTTCAACAAATTAAATCAAGCTTAGACAAGGAGAATTAAACATGATATCCAATTATAGCAAGAACATACAAGAAGTTGATCTCAAACATATAGTTCATCCAATCAACCTACTATTCAACTAATTTCAAAAGAAATTCAAGTAAGGTTTCATGGGTACATACCTTGTTGCCAAAAATCTATCCAACTCCTTGGTTCATCCATAGCTAATGCTCAAAATTGGAGTAGAAAGCTAAACAATCCTCAAAAGATAAAACAATATGCATATATTTTGATTTTACATTTACCTTGGCCAACAACAATTAAACTAATTGACCAAGCACTAGACTTTAAAGTGAGACTCTAAATTTTAATTCCTAAACAAAGACAAACAAACAACACAAGCAACTAAGTCACAATACTCAACCTAAAAGTCCTAAACATTTAATCAAACAGCACAACAAATCAAGCAAATTAATCAAAGAAAATAGACTTGCAACTAATATCAATGATAAGCTATTGGGTCTAGGCAACCCTCTAGAACTTTTGTGGAAATCGTCGCACTATACCACACCCTTTAAAGGCGACTGCCTCACACGGCGATCTGTCGGGCCCAATGGCCAGCGGTAAACCTCGGACAATACCAACGGCCCACAGAGGAAAGCTCTTGGCCACAAACACAGATCACTCGACGTACAAGTGAATCCTAAGTGACTAACAAGATAATATATGACATGCTCTTGTTAAAAGGTCGGACCTCAAGTTAATACAGTCCTAAACAAAACAAAAGAAAAAATAGAACATGCTTTTCAAGAATATCATTATGAAAATTAAACAGATACGGACCATGGTTAGTTCATGCTTGCTAATCAGAAACATGAGGTTAATATGGAAAAATCATATAAGATAATATCACAGCAATGAAATCCAAATGAACAGCAAATTCAAACAATTACACAACACAAACAAAAATCACAACAATTAGAACATGCTTTTCAAGAAAACATTCTAAGAATTTAAACAGATACGGGCCATGGTTAATTCATGCTAGCTAATCAGTAACATGAGGTTAATATGACAAAATTATATCAGATAATTATCACAGCAATGAAATCCAAAGAAACAAGTTCAGACACAGACAAACATAAAACACAAGTTGCTCTCGGTCAACAGTTCCGAAGAGTCTCCACACAGAAAGTAAAACTAAACAGAATTTGCTCTCGGTCAACAGTTCCGAAGAGTCTCCCAACAATCCTAAACTAAAAGTGGACAGAAACGTACCTTTTAAGCAAAGCAATTGTCACTCCAAATTTGCCAATTAAGGAGGCTTCTTGCCTTGAGAGATGGGTACAAAAACTGCACAACAAATGTTACGAAAAACACACACAAACAAAGTCTAAATATGCAAAAACAACAACCTAAACTAAACAAAAATGCATAGTTCAAATACTAAACCTCTTAGCAATTTGAATAGTAAACCAAACACCTAAACATGCTTCTAAAACAGGAAACAAACCACCAGAGAATAGTCACCTAATAGCAACATAGAACAATTGGGCATAACAGCTTCTAAAATCTCAAACAAAATCCATAAAAATGATCACAATCCTAAACTAAACAAGATAATTTTCAAAACTGAATAGGCAGTAGTTACTTCTAAGTTGGACGCAAAAATTTCAGCACAAAACAGATTCTTAAACAACCTTTTGATCTAGATAAGAAGCAATTTAAGCAAGCTGATTCTCCAAATTGCAAACTAATTTTGCACAGAATTTTACAAGTCAAAAACAGCAAGGTTTTGCAATGATCAAATTCTAATTCTATACTTGTTGTCTATCGGTTGTAAGGTTGATAATTCAGCACTTAAGCAAGCATTATGGAGTTAAAAACAGAAAGTGAAACTCAACTCCAGCAACCAGAAATTTCACACATTCAAAACCAGTTTGGCAAAACATTTTCAGCAAAAAAAAAATCACAGCTTGTAAAAAAAAAAAAAAAAAGGTTTTGCAATCGATTTTCAACAACTTAAAAAAACCTGCAATTGCCTTAATAACAGTGGCAAAATCTCAAACCAGCAATGTTCAGTAGTCAACCAAATATTGAGTCCAAATATTAGAGCACTACACACCAGGATATTCCGAAAATTTTAACAGCCTAAAATTTTCTAAACAGAAACTAAACAACGCAAGCTAAACAGACAGAATAAGAAAAAATGACAGAAATAACATGCTGAACACCGAAACACAACAGAAAGAAGGTATTCTGCAGACTCACTAAAACACAAACCAGAGAAAGAAAACATGGTAACACTTGGACAGAAACAGGAAGACAAAGACAGAACAGAAGATAAAACAGAACAGAACTGAAACACAGAAAATTACGAGCAGGAACTACTCTAAATCTGCAGCCAAAATAGTTATCAACGACGCAACTTAGAGCTACCATTTAGTCCAGAATTTTGACATAAAACAGGACAATAAACAACACAAGACTGAATAAAAATGGAACACACAAGAAAACAGCAAATGCCGCCAATAGAAACAGCAAAGAAATAAGCAGAGAAACAGCAAAAATCGGTGCAAGACAATAGTGAAACATCATAGCAATTTTCAGATTTAACATGCTGACCAGAACAAAAACAAAATAGAACACAAAGAAATGCTACGACAGAAACAGCAAAACAGAGTGACGACAAAACAGAGAATATGCAATGCATGAAGAGCACTAGGCTCTGATACCACTTGATAGGCTACGGGCCTGCAAATGGGGTTAGAAATGGCATGCGGAAGACTCAAAATAACAACAACGATCGGTGCTCTAAGAACACCCCAAAACAGACTCAAAATGCTGAAAAGAGAGACGAACAGAGGAGATGAGACGGAGGGCGTGAGGCGCATACGGAGAAGTGGGTATTGCTCAGAACGGTGCGAAAATGATGGAGGAGCGAATTGAAGACCCGAAACCGACCCAGAAACAACTCGTAGTTTTCGGGTGATAGAAATCCGTCATTGCCAGCGAAGGATTCTCGGCGGAGGGCACTACGGCGTTCGCCCCTTTTCTTCATTGCTTCCATTGCTTGGAAGAGGAAGAGAGGGACTAAGAACACCCCCTAGCAGCCACAAGCTCGGGGTGCAATCGGGAGCTTCATCCAGGCGCTACGCGCCGATGAAGCACCGAGAGAAAAACTCTCTCTTTCGCTCGCGGAGAGCGCTCCGAACGGGAAGGAAAAATCCTTTGCAATTTCCAAAAATATGTATCAATAGCTAACCTAATTACAGAGGTGGAGAGAAGATTAAATACAAGAGGAAGAATTCGGGAAAGAAGAAGGAGAGAAGAGAAGCTCTGGAAATCGTCGGGCAACGGTTCGATTTGTAGCCGTTGGAGCTTCTGCAGAAAGCTGGCAACCTGTTCGCTGGGCAGTGTTTCTCCAGGGCCGGTTCACTCCTTGCAGCTTGGTTTAGCCTTGGTTCAGTCCGGTTCAAGCTTTAGTTCTCCTTTGTTCAGCCGGTTCAGCCTTGGTTCACCTCGGTTCAACATCCCCTTTTGAAGACTATTACAAACATACATTCAAAAGGCTAAAAGTTTGCCAATTTACAAGTCTTAAACAAAATTAAAGTATTTTAAATTACAAATAAAATAAAATGAAAGCTTGGTTACAAAAGTTGAATTTAAGGAAAACAAATTCCTTCTTCATTCCAAGCTTCGGAAAGCCAATTTACCTACATAATTCCACAAATCCATTAGATAGATAAAATAGATATATACTTACCTTGACTTGTGTTTAAACGGTTCGAACTGTAGGCACATTATGGTGAGTCTTTGGAACCCGGGGCATATCAAGCTACGTTTGACTTCTGTAACTTCTCAAGTATTTCACGATTAAACCTTTACTTTCTTTAGTCGATTATTTCTTAATATTCCAACCGATTATTCAAACATTGTTTCTATAGTTTTGTTTAACTCTATTTTTGCTTAAATGATTTCCGCTGCAAGTTTTCAAATGTTTTGAAGCTTAGAAAATGTCAAATTTTGACTTTTGAACGAAGTTTTAAATTTAGTCCAAAGTCTCTTAGTCAAGTTCGAGTTTATGAGTAACGAACCAGGTTTATATAATTCAGGGCGTTACAGTATGGTATCAGAGACATGTCAGTTAAACCGTTCAAAAGATTACTCATCAGTGTCAATCATTGCATGGAAGTACTTCAACAACTGTAAGTGTTTATGTTAACCCTAGCTATTAGATACTTAAGAGTGTAATTAACCCTGTACAGGAATTTAGTACAATGGCCAGACGCCCAGGAAGACCCAGAGTGCCAAGGGAAATGCCAAACTTGAGTGGTGGGGAGGAGCCTAGTGGGATTAGGCAGGTGACGGAGTTGGTGCGTCAGCAAACAGACCTAGTGCGCCAGCAGTCTGATCAACTAGGAGTACTGTTGAACCGAGAGGTACAAGGAAGTGCCAACTCGGGTTCTAGCAATGAACATTCTGGAGATAGATTCTGGAGACTAAGACCACCCACGTTTGATGGACAATCATCTGATCCAGTTATTGCTGAAGGGTGGCTTAGGAAGATCGAAAGTATGTTTAGGTGTGCCAACATAGGAGAAGGAGACAAGGTCACATTGGCGATATTTCACTTGGCTGGTGAAGCTCAACTCTGGTGGGAAACAATAGAGACCACCACTGATGTCTTGGCGATGCCTTGGTCACAATTCAAAGACATTTTCTACGAGAAGTATTTCAACAGTACTGTCCAAACTGCAAAGAAGTTGGAATTTCTAAATTTGAAGCAGACAGGGTCTGTAGCCGAGTACAGTAGGCAGTTCGAGTCCCTGTCCAGGTTTGCTGGACATTTTGCTCTCAGGGACGAGGACAAGGTATTCAAATTTGTGCATGGACTGAAGCCAGAAATCTACAGAGGGGTTAAATTTTGCGGTATTAAAGGCTTGACATTCAGCGAGGTTGTGTCCACTGCTCTGGAAGTGGAAGAAGCCGAGGATATTCTCCATGATGGAGTCAGGCGATGATGAGCAGCCTGCTGTTGTGTCAGGTACTATATTGGTCAACTCTATACCTGCTTTTACATTGATAGATTCTGGTGCAACACGTTCATTCATAGCATCTACTTTTGCTGTTAAGTTAGATGCACAGTTTACCCCTTCTATGCATGTGTTTAGTGTTGCTTTACCCTCTGGTGAGCGCATGCACTCTAACCAGGTGATGCTTGACAGCGATGTGTTAGTAGGAAGCGTGAGTCTACCTGCTGATCTAATTATTATGGATATAATGGGATTTGATGTAATCCTAGGAATGGATTGGCTATTTAAACATTATGTCACAATCGACTGTAGGACAGGAGTAGTTAGGTTCCAACCCCCTGATGGTTTAAATCATACATTCCAAGCTTTAAAGAAGAGTAAGGGAATGTCTGTTATGACTTCGCTGAATTGTAAACCCTCACCATGCAGAGAGTACCTATGCTTCTTGGCCAGTGTTCTAGATACACAACTCGTAGGAAAAGCAACACCCCAAAATGTCTCAATTGTCCAAGACTTTCCTGAAGTGTTTTTAGATGACCTTCCTGGCTTACCACCAGATAGGGAAATCGAATTTGTTGTGGATGTTTACCCCGACGCTGAGCCTGTGTCTAAAAATCCATATAGACTAGCACCAACAGAACTTAAGGAATTGAAGAAACAGTTAGAGGATTTGTTGAAGAAAGGGTTCATACGCCCTAGCTTTTCACCATGGGGTGCACCTGTCCTTTTTGTCAAAAAGAAAGATGGATCAATGCGTATGTGCATAGACTATAGAGAATTAAATAAGCTAACTGTCAAGAACAAGTACCCACTGCCGAGGATTGATGATTTATTTGACCAGCTTAATGGTGCACGTGTTTTCTCTAAGATTGACCATAGGTCCGGTTATTACCAATTAAAGGTCAAATCTGAGGATATTCCTAAGACTGCCTTTCGCACAAGGTATGGACATTATGAGTTTTTGGTCATGTCTTTTGGATTGACAAATGCACCAGCAGCCTTTATGGATCTTATGAATAGAGTGTTTCATGAGTATTTGGATAAGTTTGTCATAGTGTTCATAGATGACATTTTAATCTATTCGCGTACTAAGGATGAGCATGCTAGGCACCTGACCTTAGTGTTGGAAGTATTAAAATAGCACCAACTATACGCCAAGTTTTCTAAATATGAATTTTGGTTGGACCAAGTTCACTTTCTAGGACATGTCATCTCTGGAGATGACATATCTGTTGATCCAGCAAAGGTTCAAGCAGTTAAGGAATGGCCCCAACCGAAGAGTGCTACAGATATTAGGAGTTTTCTTAGACTAGCAGGATATTATAGAAAGTTCATTGAAGGATTCTCGAAGATTGCTACCCCCCTTACTAGGTTAACAAGGAAAAATGTGAAGTATATATGGACTGACGAATGTGAGCATAGTTTTCAGACCTTGAAACAGAAACTGACCAACGCTCCAATTTTGAGCCTTCCTGTTGAAAATGGTAAATTTAACATTTATTGTGATGCTTCCAAGATCGGTCTTGGATGTGTGTTAATGCAAGATGATAAAGTAATAGCTTATGCCTCTAGACAGTTGAAAATACATGAGAAGAATTACCCTACACATGACTTGGAATTGGCTGCAGTAGTATTTACACTTAAGATTTGGAGGCATTACCTGTATGGACAATCTTGTGAGATATTTTCAGATCATAAGAGCCTGAAGTATATCTTCACACAGAAGGAATTAAATATGAGGCAATGTCGATGGTTAGAATTTGTAAAGGATTATGATTTCGAGATTAAGTACCACCCTGGCAAAGCAAATGTTGTGGCAGATGCCTTGAGTAGAGTGACAACACCAGCCTCAGCCATGATTTTAGACATGCCACTAGCTTTACAGTCTGAATTCCAAAAGTTTAGCCTAGAAGCAGTGTCCAGTATATAAGCTATGCTTTCAGCCTTATCCTTGAAGCCTACTGTTTTGGAGAAAATAAAGGAAGCTCAAAGGAACAACACTGAATGCAATAAGTATAAGTCCTGCATGGACTCTACAGACAAGTCAGATTTTAACTATTCCGCTAATGGAATCCTTAGGTTTAGAAATAGATGGTTTGTTCCTGCCATTAAGGAACTTCGAGATGAGATTCTTTCAGAAGCACATTCTTCTCAATTTTCTGTTCACCCTGGAAGTACGAAGATGTATAAGGATCTTAAATAGCATTATTGGTGGCCAAGTATGAAAAGAAGTGTGGCAGAGTATGTAGAATCATGTTTGTGCTGTCAGCAGATTAAAGCTGAGCATTAGAGACCCTCAGGAACATTGCAACCTTTACCAGTTCCTGAATGGAAATGGGAGCAAATAACAATGGACTTTGTTGTGGGATTGCCTAGAACAGCAAAAGGACATGATGCAATCTGGGTGATAGTTGATCGTTTAACCAAATCTGCCCACTTTCTACCGATAAAGATGACATACTCAATGGATCAACTTGCTGAGTTGTATGTGCATGAAGTTGTTAGACTGCATGGAGTTCCAAGCACCATAGTTTCAGACCGAGACTCTAGATTTACATCTAAGTTTTGGAAAAGTTTACACAAGGCTATGGGAACACAGCTTAGTTTTAGCACAGCTTTCCACCCTCAAACTGATGGACAATCCGAAAGGACTATTCAAACATTAGAGGATATGCTCCGTGCATGTGTATTAGACTTTCAAGGTTCATGGAGCAAACACTTGTCTTTAGTTGAATTTTCTTATAACAACAGTTTTCAGGCAACAATAGGCATGGCACCATACGAGGCATTGTATGGACGAAAGTGCAGATCCCCATTATATTGGGATGAAGTTGGAGAAGCACAATTGATTGGTCCTGACATTATGCAGCAGACAGTGGAGAAAATCGCTCTTATCCGACAAAGAATCTTGACAGCTCAAAGCCGGAAGAAAAGCTATGCAGACAAAAGACGAAGAGAACTGGAATTTGATGTTGGTAATGAAGTTTTCCTTAAGGTGTCACCTTTCAAAGGAGTTGTGAGATTTGGAAAGAGAGGCAAGTTGAATCCCAGATATATTGGACCTTTCTCAATCTTGAAGAGGATTGGGAAGTCAACCTATCAACTACTGTTACTAGCCTCTTTAGAGGGAATCAATAATGTGTTTCATGTTTCCATGATGAAGAAGTGTGTTAGAGATCTATCTCAAGTTGTGGAACCGCAGAGTATTGAAATCCATCCTACTCTTACCTATGAGGAGAAACCAGTAAGAATCCTGGATTATGCAGTGAAGGTATTGCGCAACAAAGAGGTTCCACTAGTGAAAGTCTTGTGGCACAACCAGAATATAGAGGAGACAACTTGGGAGCGCCAGCAAGACATGATGGACCAGCATCCAGAGTTATTCAGGTACTGAGTTTTGAGGACAAAATTCTTTTAAGGATGGTAGATTGTAACACCCGGTTTCGTTTAAACCAGTTTACTTTATCAAATTTTAGTTGATGTTTTATGGATGAAATTGGGGAGCTAGTGATTAGGTTAATAAATGTGAGTGTAAGGGCATGATGGTAATTTGAGATGTTATTTTGGATAGCGTATTTAATGGAAGGTTTAATGAGGTTTAGCCGCCACTGTTCTCTCATTTTTCCTTTCTCGGTATACAGCTCAAGCTCAATAGAGCTTCAGGCGATTTTTCCTCTCCGATCTTCAACCCTCAACTAGGTAAGTTCTCCCCTTGTTTTCTTGAGATTTTTGTGGCTAGATAGCAGAGAGAGTGCAATGTGTGTATTTTTGATAATGCTGTGAGTGAGTTGAGTTCGAGTTTAGTGTTGAGCCGAGAATGTACGATGACCAGAACTTCCAAACTAGCTCTTTAGGTTTCTGAATGATATAGGATAAGGTTAGTGATGATCTAATCGGTATTCTACTTATTACATTAGGTGAGCAGGGCTTCTAGAGTAGTTGAAACCGAGCGATTTCCAGGAGACAAGGTAAGTGAAGTATTGTGTGTGCCTTCGGGCCTACATCCACAAACAGTAGGTTTATGTATGTTTGAGTCGTTTGCTTTTTGTCATGCATCATGTTTTGAAGACATACGAAATGAATTTATCATGAATGTTATGGCAAGGTATGACAGATTGAACAGATCAGCTTGTTAAGGGAACTAATCCGCCCCTTAATTGAGAAGCGGATGTGATGATTTTGGGAGAACTGATCCCACTCCCAATGGAATTGAGGATCAGTCAGCTGTTCAGTTGAGGGATCAGATCAGCTGTTAAGGGAACTAATCCGCCCCTTAATTGAGAAGAGGATGTATGACTTTGGGAGAACTGATCCCACTCCCAATGGAATTGAGGGATCAGATCAGCTGTTAAGGGAACTAATCCGCCCCTTAATTGAGAAGAGGATGTATGACTTTGGGAGAACTGATCCCACTCCCAATGGAATTGAGGGATCAGATCAGCTGTTAAGGGAACTAATCCGCCCCTTAATTGAGAAGAGGATGTATGACTTTGGGAGAACTGATCCCACTCCCAATGGAATTGAGGGATCAGATCAGCTGTTAAGGGAACTAATCCGCCCCTTAATTGAGAAGAGGATGTATGACTTTGGGAGAACTGATCCCACTCCCAATGGAATTGAGGGATCAGATCAGCTGTTAAGGGAACTAATCCGCCCCTTAATTGAGAAGAGGATGTATGACTTTGGGAGAACTGATCCCACTCCCAATGGAATTGAGGGATCAGATCAGCTGTTAAGGGAACTAATCCGCCCCTTAATTGAGAAGAGGATGTATGACTTTGGGAGAACTGATCCCACTCCCAATGGAATTGAGGGATCAGATCAGCTGTTAAGGGAACTAATCCGCCCCTTAATTGAGAAGAGGATGTATGACTTTGGGAGAACTGATCCCACTCCCAATGGAATTGAGGGATCAGATCAGCTGTTAAGGGAACTAATCCGCCCCTTAATTGAGAAGAGGATGTATGACTTTGGGAGAACTGATCCCACTCCCAATGGAATTGAGGGATCAGATCAGCTGTTAAGGGAACTAATCCGCCCCTTAATTGAGAAGAGGATGTATGACTTTGGGAGAACTGATCCCACTCCCAATGGAATTGAGGGATCAGATCAGCTGTTAAGGGAACTAATCCGCCCCTTAATTGAGAAGAGGATGTATGACTTTGGGAGAACTGATCCCACTCCCAATGGAATTGAGGGATCAGATCAGCTGTTAAGGGAACTAATCCGCCCCTTAATTGAGAAGAGGATGTATGACTTTGGGAGAACTGATCCCACTCCCAATGGAATTGAGGGATCAGATCAGCTGTTAAGGGAACTAATCCGCCCCTTAATTGAGAAGAGGATGTATGACTTTGGGAGAACTGATCCCACTCCCAATGGAATTGAGGGATCAGATCAGCTGTTAAGGGAACTAATCCGCCCCTTAATTGAGAAGAGGATGTATGACTTTGGGAGAACTGATCCCACTCCCAATGGAATTGAGGGATCAGATCAGCTGTTAAGGGAACTAATCCGCCCCTTAATTGAGAAGAGGATGTATGACTTTGGGAGAACTGATCCCACTCCCAATGGAATTGAGGGATCAGATCAGCTGTTAAGGGAACTAATCCGCCCCTTAATTGAGAAGAGGATGTATGACTTTGGGAGAACTGATCCCACTCCCAATGGAATTGAGGGATCAGATCAGCTGTTAAGGGAACTAATCCGCCTGACGTCACCGGTGGATGTGAGATAAAGTCGATCGGATGAAGGAAATCATCCGGCTGACGTCACCGGTGGATGTGAGATAAAGTCGATCGGATGAAGGAAATCATCCGGCTGACGTCACCGGTGGATGTGAGATAAAGTCGATCGGATGAAGGAAATCATCCGGCTGACGTCACCGGTGGATGTGAGATAAAGTCGATCGGATGAAGGAAATCATCCGGCTGACGTCACCGGTGGATGTGAGATAAAGTCGATCGGATGAAGGAAATCATCCGGCTGACGTCACCGGTGGATGTGAGATAAAGTCGATCGGATGAAGGAAATCATCCGGCTGACGTCACCGGTGGATGTGAGATAAAGTCGATCGGATGAAGGAAATCATCCGGCTGACGTCACCGGTGGATGTGAGATAAAGTCGATCGGATGAAGGAAATCATCCGGCTGACGTCACCGGTGGATGTGAGATAAAGTCGATCGGATGAAGGAAATCATCCGGCTGACGTCACCGGTGGATGTGAGATAAAGTCGATCGGATGAAGGAAATCATCCGGCTGACGTCACCGGTGGATGTGAGATAAAGTCGATCGGATGAAGGAAATCATCCGGCTGACGTCACCGGTGGATGTGAGATAAAGTCGATCGGATGAAGGAAATCATCCGGCTGACGTCACCGGTGGATGTGAGATAAAGTCGATCGGATGAAGGAAATCATCCGGCTGACGTCACCGGTGGATGTGAGATAAAGTCGATCGGATGAAGGAAATCATCCGGCTGACGTCACCGGTGGATGTGAGATAAAGTCGATCGGATGAAGGAAATCATCCGGCTGACGTCACCGGTGGATGTGAGATAAAGTCGATCGGATGAAGGAAATCATCCGGCTGACGTCACCGGTGGATGTGAGATAAAGTCGATCGGATGAAGGAAATCATCCGGCTGACGTCACCGGTGGATGTGAGATAAAGTCGATCGGATGAAGGAAATCATCCGGCTGACGTCACCGGTGGATGTGAGATAAAGTCGATCGGATGAAGGAAATCATCCGGCTGACGTCACCGGTGGATGTGAGATAAAGTCGATCGGATGAAGGAAATCATCCGGCTGACGTCACCGGTGGATGTGAGATAAAGTCGATCGGATGAAGGAAATCATCCGGCTGACGTCACCGGTGGATGTGAGATAAAGTCGATCGGATGAAGGAAATCATCCGGCTGACGTCACCGGTGGATGTGAGATAAAGTCGATCGGATGAAGGAAATCATCCGGCTGACGTCACCGGTGGATGTGAGATAAAGTCGATCGGATGAAGGAAATCATCCGGCTGACGTCACCGGTGGATGTGAGATAAAGTCGATCGGATGAAGGAAATCATCCGGCTGACGTCACCGGTGGATGTGAGATAAAGTCGACGATGCCCAATCGTACGTACATTTCAACCTTTTTTCTTCATTTTTATTTTCATTATAATTATTATTTTCTAATATAACTTTCATTACATGCAGATATGGAATGATGGACTACCAAGCTATGAATCTATAAAGAAGAAGTCCAACCGTAGTTTATTTTGTATTTCAATTTGATGTATTTGAGTTTATGATATTAATTCTAGAACGGATGTACTTTAGTTTGATGCACTTTAGTTTGATGCACTTTAGTTTGATGCACTTTAGTTTGATGCACTTTAGTTTGATGCACTTTAGTTTGATGCACTTTAGTTTGATGCACTTTAGTTTGATGCACTTTAGTTTGATGCACTTTAGTTTGATGCACTTTAGTTTGATGCACTTTAGTTTGATGCACTTTAGTTTGATGCACTTTAGTTTGATGCACTTTAGTTTGATGCACTTTAGTTTGATGCACTTTAGTTTGATGCACTTTAGTTTGATGCACTTTAGTTTGATGCACTTTAGTTTGATGCACTTTAGTTTGATGCACTTTAGTTTGATGCACTTTAGTTTGATGCACTTTAGTTTGATGCACTTTAGTTTGATGCACTTTAGTTTGATGCACTTTAGTTTGATGCACTTTAGTTTGATGCACTTTAGTTTGATGCACTTTAGTTTGATGCACTTTAGTTTGATGCACTTTAGTTTGATGCACTTTAGTTTGATGCACTTTAGTTTGATGCACTTTAGTTTGATGCACTTTAGTTTGATGCACTTTAGTTTGATGCACTTTAGTTTGATGCACTTTAGTTTGATGCACTTTAGTTTGATGCACTTTAGTTTGATGCACTTTAGTTTGATGCACTTTAGTTTGATGCACTTTAGTTTGATGCACTTTAGTTTGATGCACTTTAGTTTGATGCACTTTAGTTTGATGCACTTTAGTTTGATGCACTTTAGTTTGATGCACTTTAGTTTGATGCACTTTAGTTTGATGCACTTTAGTTTGATGCACTTTAGTTTGATGCACTTTAGTTTGATGCACTTTAGTTTGATGCACTTTAGTTTGATGCACTTTAGTTTGATGCACTTTAGTTTGATGCACTTTAGTTTGATGCACTTTAGTTTGATGCACTTTAGTTTGATGCACTTTAGTTTGATGCACTTTAGTTTGATGCACTTTAGTTTGATGCACTTTAGTTTGATGCACTTTAGTTTGATGCACTTTAGTTTGATGCACTTTAGTTTGATGCACTTTAGTTTGATGCACTTTAGTTTGATGCACTTTAGTTTGATGCACTTTAGTTTGATGCACTTTAGTTTGATGCACTTTAGTTTGATGCACTTTAGTTTGATGCACTTTAGTTTGATGCACTTTAGTTTGAGCTATGGAGGAGTCAAAAAATGAAGGAATCTCTGGCTAATTTTTTAATTTTTTTCACTAAATTACACTACGTTTGATACATTAAAGTTTGATACACTAAATTTTTTACATTAATTGGACATAATTTCTTTTGTTTTACGACTCCTCATAGCTAATAACAAACAGTTCCTGCATAATCAAATAACCAAATCGTTCTAGAACTTTACATCATAAACTAAAATACATCTAAGTACAATGTCCATAAAATAAAACTACAATTTGAATTATAAACTACAATGGTCGTGTGTAGTTTTACATCATAAATTACAATGTACATCAATTTAAATTACAACAGAGAAAAAACATAAAATAAAGTACAATGTCCATAAAATAAAACAGTTCCAGCATCCATTTCCTCGTCATCGCATGGTAGTCCATCATCCCCTTCTATGGCCATGTGTAGAAGATTCCTGTACGTAATGAAAACTATATTAGTTAAATAATGAAAGTTTGTTTATGAGTATAATGGGTAAAAATGTATATGCATTCCGTCAAATGTTTGAAAACCCATAAATGTGTCGTGCGAAGCGACAGCGCCTAAAGTGGATCCCCTGTCAGGACATGTGCGACTATTATGCCCTTGACACCGATATTTACCATACGACATCGCAGATTTCTTCTTAGAAATTTTCGACATAGATGGCTCATCGACATCGCGCACTCTTTTCTTTTTCGCTGTACCAGGTTGATGCCTTCTCTCGGGCGGAAAGATTGGGGTCACATCGTCTGGTTCTGGCCACATTTATTAGCCATTAATGAGACGAATGAAGTATGAGTACATCGCTAAATATATAGCCTAGTGATACTATTGATGAACGAAATTTTTCGGCGACAGTCTCATGAAATTCATGCATGGAATTGCATGAACACATGGGATTCCAGTAAGCTCTCACCTCCGACATTTGTACACGCATGCATTCAGATCAACGATATATTGTTCATTGCCGTTTGTGATCTCAAATCTTGTATCCCCTGCTAACTGAGCACTTTAATGTTGAGCAGCCTCGTTTAGCCTCCCCAGCTTTTTCGTTATCTTAGGACACAAGTTATTTGTTGAGTTGAGCATCTTGTCGTATTTTTTTACAATGCGAGTCATCAAAGTATTTTGAATAATCTCGAACATGGTCAGGATCGGTTTGTCTCTAGCCGATAATAGAGCTGCATTGAACGACTCGCATAAATTATTCAAGCCCAAGTCGCACTTGGGAATCGACGAAAATGCATGAGTAGCCCAATAGATAGGTGGTGTTCGTCGAAGCCATGTGTGAGTATCCGTGTTTAGCTCATGTACTTTCCTTATTGCTATCTTGAAATATTCTCTTGTGGTTGCCCTTGCTGCATTCCACGTTGCATCTCTATACGTTTTTTTTCCAAAATCGACTTTTAAAGTTTTCATACATATGCCGGAGGCAGTAGCGGTGTTCGACTAAACCAAAGTCTCCTTCACAGCAAGCGACAACCCTTGACATTGTAAAGAAAAACATACTTAGCATAAAAAAATATAATTACAACGCCCGAACAATAATAATAATAATAATAATAATAATAATAATAATAATAATAATAATAATAATAATAATAATAATAATAATAATAATAATAATAATAATAATAATAATAATAATAATAATAATAATAATAATAATAATAATAATAATAATAATAATAATAATAATAATAATAATAATAATAATAATAATAATAATAATAATAATAATAATAATAATAATAATAATAATAATAATAATAATAATAATAATAATAATAATAATAATAATAATAATAATAATAATAATAATAATAATAATAATAATAATAATAATAATAATAATAATAATAATAATAATAATAATAATAATAATAATAATAATAATAATAATAATAATAATAATAATAATAATAATAATAATAATAATAATAATAATAATAATAATAATAATAATAATAATAATAATAATAATAATAATAATAATAATAATAATAATAATAATAATAATAATAATAATAATAATAATAATAATAATAATAATAATAATAATAATAATAATAATAATAATAATAATAATAATAATAATAATAATAATAATAATAATAATAATAATAATAATAATAATAATAATAATAATAATAATAATAATAATAATAATAATAATAATAATAATAATAATAATAATAATAATAATAATAATAATAATAATAATAATAATAATAATAATAATAATAATAATAATAATAATAATAATAATAATAATAATAATAATAATAATAATAATAATAATAATAATAATAATAATAATAATAATAATAATAATAATAATAATAATAATAATAATAATAATAATAATAATAATAATAATAATAATAATAATAATAATAATAATAATAATAATAATAATAATAATAATAATAATAATAATAATAATAATAATAATAATAATAATAATAATAATAATAATAATAATAATAATAATAATAATAATAATAATAATAATAATAATAATAATAATAATAATAATAATAATAATAATAATAATAATAATAATAATAATAATAATAATAATAATAATAATAATAATAATAATAATAATAATAATAATAATAATAATAATAATAATAATAATAATAATAATAATAATAATAATAATAATAATAATAATAATAATAATAATAATAATAATAATAATAATAATAATAATAATAATAATAATAATAATAATAATAATAATAATAATAATAATAATAATAATAATAATAATAATAATAATAATAATAATAATAATAATAATAATAATAATAATAATAATAATAATAATAATAATAATAATAATAATAATAATAATAATAATAATAATAATAATAATAATAATAATAATAATAATAATAATAATAATAATAATAATAATAATAATAATAATAATAATAATAATAATAATAATAATAATAATAATAATAATAATAATAATAATAATAATAATAATAATAATAATAATAATAATAATAATAATAATAATAATAATAATAATAATAATAATAATAATAATAATAATAATAATAATAATAATAATAATAATAATAATAATAATAATAATAATAATAATAATAATAATAATAATAATAATAATAATAATAATAATAATAATAATAATAATAATAATAATAATAATAATAATAATAATAATAATAATAATAATAATAATAATAATAATAATAATAATAATAATAATCCTCGATAATAGAAGGAATTTCCCAGTCTGGTTGACTTTTGAACATATCCAAATAACATTTTTGCCAATCATTCTGCCGAAGCGTGTCGATTATCAATTGTCCTTGCACAGCTGTGAGGTTTAAAGTCACTCTTTATTTGTAATGTCAACTCATTTTGTATGACCGAAGTATGGAGTTGCCACTTACATCCTCCTTGACACTCTGCCGTGAGTCGCGTACATTCACTTTTAACGAATTTTAAAGTAACTATGTTCACAGGCTCAAATGCATCTACCAATCTCTCAGCCATTTATGACGAATTTGTGATTTTGGAAATTTTGAATTTTGAGAGCTAGGGCTCGGATTTGTTGGATAAAAATCAAACGAAACAATTCAGAATTGAGAAAGCAATAAAATGGAGCGATTTTTGGTGGATTTTCTGCAAAAAATTTGCAAGAGTTCCTAGACAAATGTAGATTTTGAGAGGTAAAACGTGCAAATGAGCTTCGGGAAGCTCTCTGTACTAATATAATCGCAGATCGGACAAACTCGGCGAGGGTGGTGACCCTCTGCTCTCGCCCTAATTTTAAACAACGAACGCACTCTCTATATAAAGTGCGACCACTAAAGACAACAGACGGACTCTTCAAGAGAGAGTCCGTCTGTTTACTATCATGTTGATTCAACGTGCGTTTGTTTATTAATGCACGTAAAACAGAACGAACGAAGGGTGTAGAACGGAAGGTGAACACCCCCAGAAAGTGTCCGATGTTACGTATACGAGTGCCATGTCGCTAGAGAAGAACAGATGGACGGTCTTTTTCGAGAGTGCACACCGTCTGCGGTAGGACAGACTATGGTCTATCCGTTCTCAGTAACGGATGGACTCCGTTTTTAAGAGTGCGTCCGTTCTAGGGTAAAAATTTGAGAACGGATGGTGAAAGGACGCACGCCAAGGTTGGATTTGTTATGTTTTCCATACTTTAAGGTTTGGACCGTAATAATTGATAGTTTAATGATTAAAATAAAAAAAACCTATACTTTAAGGTTTAAAGTGGTAATTTTGCAAACTATTTTAAACCTTGAAATATCAATTTTTTTAAAAAACTCCTTAAACTATTAATTTTAATAAAATAAATTTCAAATTATCAAAAATCTAACAATTTAAATTTCGACAGACGGCTGATAGCCCCCTGGTTCGCATTTTACAAAGGGGCCGTTCTCTACACGTGGCCCCCTATTTTCCACGGGGGTCGACGTGGGGGTGTAGAACCCCCCCCCCCCCAACTCTACACGTGCAACGCACTTGCGCGGCGAGTTCTACTCCCCCGTGTTGACCCCCATAGAGAACGGGGAGCCATTATATTTAGCTCGGTCCCTCGTGTAACATGTGCAACGCACGTATTACATAGAAATTTAAAAATAGTGGGCCATTCTCTAGAAAACGGGGGGCCGATCTCCTTGGTTATTTAAGGAGATCACCCCTCCACTCTCACTCCACACCTTCCTAAAACAGTAAAATCTCGCAAATATTATCTTGATCCGGCAATTTTTCTCTGTATTAGCAACGACGATGGATTCTAATTCAAGTCGATTGGTTTATTTAGACGAGACAACATCTTGTGATGCCGATATGAATTGGTATTCTTATGACACACCTGCATATGATGATCTTCCAGCATTCGATCACTTGCATGGAAATGAAGAAATAGAGGTACATTCAACCTCCAGAACTCTAGACGACGTGCTTCGACACCAGTCGGTTTGGGGGATGATGAGGTGGAGAGCACACCGGTAAGAGAAAAAATTTCAATGGTTTTTTTTGGAAAAAAAAAAAAAAAAAAAAAAAAAAAAAAAAAAAAAAAAAAAAAAAAAAAAAAAAAAAAAAAAAAAAAAAAAAAAAAAAAAAAAAAAAAAAAAAAAAAAAAAAAAAAAAAAAAAAAAAAAAAAAAAAAAAAAAAAAAAAAAAAAAAAAAAAAAAAAAAAAAAAAAAAAAAAAAAAAAAAAAAAAAAAAAAAAAAAAAAAAAAAAAAAAAAAAAAAAAAAAAAAAAAAAAAAAAAAAAAAAAAAAAAAAAAAAAAAAAAAAAAAAAAAAAAAAAAAAAAAAAAAAAAAAAAAAAAAAAAAAAAAAAAAAAAAAAAAAAAAAAAAAAAAAAAAAAAAAAAAAAAAAAAAAAAAAAAAAAAAAAAAAAAAAAAAAAAAAAAAAAAAAAAAAAAAAAAAAAAAAAAAAAAAAAAAAAAAAAAAAAAAAAAAAAAAAAAAAAAAAAAAAAAAAAAAAAAAAAAAAAAAAAAAAAAAAAAAAAAAAAAAAAAAAAAAAAAAAAAAATATAGTTATTTAAAGAAAATTAGAGCGGAAATAGTCTAATATTCTTTGAAAAATTGCTATTGGATCAAATTCACCAAAAGTGAAAATCGGCAACTGACGGTTGAGTGTGAAGACGGATGTGAGTGGTGACTGCATGCTTCTAAGATACAAGACGAGCATACGTTTCAAATAAAGAGTTTGATCAATTCTCATAGTTGTTCAAGGAAAATTGAGAATCGACACGCTATAGCAAAATATATGACAAATCATTATCTAGATAGGTTCAAAAGTCAACCTACATGAGAAATCTCTTCCATTATCGAGACATCGATGAAGGATTTGACCATTAACATTACACCCAGTCTTACTAAAAGAGCAAGAAGCGTAGTTTGAACACTTAACGAAGGCAAGGACGACGAATAGTATATGCTAATTTGGTCGTACGCAGTAGAAATATGTAAATCAAATCCGGGTAAATACATACTTACGAGATAGGGGATGATTCATTGGTATACCAAAGAAGGTATATGTGCATGACTGTAGTACGGTCGCCCTATTATATTTTTGGATGGTTGTCATCTGAATGGCTCGTGTACTGGCCAATTACTCACAGCATTAGTATTGATGGAAACGATGGAATATATCATGTTGTTGTTGTCAACGTCGAACAAGAGTGCACTGAAACATGGACGTAGTTTTTGCAACATTTAAAGATAGACTAAAGGTGATGATGTGCCCTATAGGCCCATTACTAGGTGTCAAACCAAAACTCAACCCATAAACGAGGCCCATGACACTTATAACTTATGTACTAATGAATTTATTTATTTTGCAGGTGATGGACCCTTTGGTGACTTGAAGTGGACACCTAGCCAAGGAGACATGGACAAACCTCTTCACACTATTTTCTGTGATGCTCGGGATGAAGATTACACTTGAGCACCAGTGGAGTATCAGAAGCGAGAATTTGTCTTCTCGGAGACAAATTCTGTAATTTTTATTTATTTTTTATTGTTTTTATGTTTCTTTGAGAAAGGCCATTTTGGCCTTAAGCTTATATGGGTAGAACTCGGTTTCAAGTAAGCCATCTTGATGGGAGAGGCCCAACCCAATGGAAGACAAAGCTTGAAGATGGAGCTTGGAGAGGCCCAATTGCTTTGGGCTTGGAGAGGCATGACTTGGCATCAAAGGACACTTGCTAGTGGAGACATGGATCGATGACATGGCACAAGGGAGAAGAAGCACAATTGATCTTGGCCACCCATCATCTTTTTTCATCCAATGGCTCACATTTAATCTTGTAAACATAGCTACCCCTCCCCCAAACTCTATTTAAGCAATACTCTAGGCCATTGTATGGGTCTTTTGCTAAAATTAATACAATTGAGGTATTTCATTTAAACTAGTGTCTAGAGAAAGTCTTCTTCCAAGGGTTGGTGTCATTGGAAATCCCACCAAGTGTTGGTGCCCAAGGTAAGTATCGGTTTGCTTAAACCGATTGGAGAGAACCTCCATTGCTTCCAAGCTTGTGGTGGCTTGAAAGCTCTTAATCCTTACTCTATTCCAAATCACCTTGGTGTTGGAATTATAAGAGAAGGTCACACCATTCCCGAAGACCGGTCTTCTTCTTTGGAAGAAGCATTAGCCGAGAGGTAACTCAATACCTCTATCGGCCGGTTCAGGGTTTTATCATTTTCTTTATTTTTCTTCACAGAACACTATCACCACTTCACACATACTTTATCTTCCATCTCTTAGCTTCATTTTTTCTGAAGAAATCGTTTCATTTCGAGCACTTTAACATTTTCATTTATGCTCATACATTTTATTGCTCTCGGGTTAGCTGACCAGTGAGCAACCCTTACTCTTTAGGTGATAACTCGCTCATTTTCAGGTCGTTACCCATCAGGTGGGGTCGGTTCAGTCCAGTCTCGAGCCCGGACCAAAACCGACTCGTGTTTGAGAGAATTTTTTCCCGAAGACCAGAACTGACCCTGAGAGGAACTAGCACTGGACCAAAAATTCGGTCCGGTCCCAGTTCAGTCCCCATTCGTCTCATCAAATATATCTATATATATATATATATATATATATATATATATATATATATATATAATTTTTTTTTTAATCAAACAACACCAAATACGAAGAGTCGGAGCAGGGAGACGAAGCACGGGAGCTTTCGAGGCAGTGCAGCGAAGCAGGGAGCACGGTGGCCAGGAGTCGCGAGTCGGGGTCGGCCATCTGTTGTTCAGCGGAGCAGGGAACGATTCGGCCAGTCGAGACAGCCGAACAGGGACTTGGGAGGGATTCTGGAACATGGAAGACTGTAACTCTGGAAAGTGGAACCAGTAAGTGAAGTGCGTGAAGACTGAAGACGGAAGCAGTCAAGTGAAGCGGCTTCAATTTTATTCAGCACTCAGCAGGCTTTTTTAACATTCGGTCTGGTCTGGTTTTTTGGGATTTTTGGCAATGGACCGAGGACTAAACCGCAAACCGGTGGGATTTTTTATTTCGAAACGAGGACCGGACCGTGGTCCAGTGAGTTGTGATTGAAACTGGACCAAAGCTATCGGTTTGGTCCAGTTCTCTAAACTCAGTCTGATCCTACCCACCTATAAGCCAGACCTAAACACTGGATCCGGCGATGGATGGACAATTATTTCGGATCGCAAAAATTTATAATGTCTTTTTGGTACCGCTTATTTAGTGGTGTAATTATACTGTGTAAGGAAGTTCTGTATAGGAGACTAGATTTTAAGTGGGACCATTTGTGACCCCTCCAGCCTTTTCTGGAACTTACTTGGAAATGTAATTTTGTCTAGAAGATTGTCCAGTATAGTCTTTCTTGTTAATTATCTGATCAGCACTTTCCACGTTATATTGTTTTATGTTGACTCTGTTTTTCTTTCAAATATTAGGGTCTACTAAAATTTGTGGCAGATGAATTAGAACACGCTGAACACCGCTACTGTCTCCAGCATATGTAAGTCAATTTAAAAAACCTATTTCGAGGCAGAGCGTACAGAGATGTAATGTGGAATGCAGCCAGGGCAACCACAGTTATTATTTCGAGATAGAAATGAGACAACTGCATCAGCTTAACTCGGAGGCCCATGCATGGCTTCGAGAAGAGGAGCCTAAATATTAGGCCAATCATACCTTCTCTTCGATCCCCAAGTGCGAAATTGGCTTGAATAATTTGTGCAAGTCACTCAATGCAGTTCTATTGCCGACTAATAACAAACCGATCCTGACCATATTCGAGATGAGCAGAGAGGGCTTGATGACTCGCATTGTGAAAAAATTTGAGAAGTTGGCCCAATCAACAGACTTCATGTGTCCCCATATAAGCTAAAAACTTGAGACGCTAGAAAGTGCAGATTGAAATTGAAGTGTTGTGCTTACGGGAGGTGCACGATTTGAGGTTAGCAATGGCAACGAACAATACGTTGTCGACATGAATACGTGTGTGTGCAATTGTAACAGGTGAGAGCATACTTGAATCCCGTGTGTAATGCCCCGAGTTCTCTGAACCCAGTTCGTTACTCATAATCCGAACATAACTAAGAAACTTTGGACCAAACTTAAAACTTCGCTCGAAAGTCAAAATTTGAGCGGAACAGAATTAAGCAAAGCTATAAAACAATGTTTGAATATTCGGTTAAAATATTAAGGAATATTTTGGCCAGAAGAGATCGAGACTTAAGCGTGAAAACTTTGAAAATCGTAAGAGCCAAACGCATCTGCCGCTAAATAACGTCAACGAAAAAAAGGGCAGAGACATAAACTGAAGGCTTCTACCG